>CM037154.1:42442322-42530421 GCA_020921065.1 Vaccinium darrowii
TACTAACACAAACAGGCGCGCCCACTCCCTCTCTCAAGTTTACCTCCTCGAGCTGTTCTAACTGGGGTTTTGGTTCGTCTTGCATGTACTCAGGGGCTGGCTCAGGTTTGTCAACAATCTCGAGCTCTTCGCCCTCTCCTTCTACGTCGCGGGGGTCAGAAGCCTCACAAACGCCTTCTGACCCCTGCGTCCGTCATAAGTGGTACACAGTCTTCCCCCCTTCGCTAGTCTTTATGATTTTGCGAGGGGTCAATCTGTCGAACACCGTGGAACGCTTTGCGGGCTTGGCTCTGATGATTCATCTTTGATGTCTTCCCATTTTGGGATTTTATCCCAACGGGCCTCGCGGTGATAGCCTCACAAGCTTCTTCCACCTCAGAAAAGTACACAGCGTCTGAAAGGTGAGCTTCACAGGCCTCAAAGGGCCTCTCGGTGGCAGGTACAGTTACCTTCTTTCCAGCCCAAATGCCCTTGAGGCACTGGTGATAGCTCGATGGGACCACCGCGTACTTTGCATCCATGACCGTCCCAAGATTATATGGTAATTGGTTGGCCCTTCGATTATGTGGAACTTTGTTGGTGAGCGAATAGGTCCAACAGCAAGATCGAGCACGATGTATCCTAGGGAAGGTTTTTCTCTCCACCAAAACCAACTATCCCTACCAATGACTTAACAATTCGTGGCTCTGGGATGTCCAGCTTCTTCAACGTCTCGAGGGGCATAATGTTGATTGATGCCCCTCCATCCAGAAATGCCCGTTTAAACTCCATACCATTGATGTAAGCAGTGACAAACAAAGGCCTGTTGTGAGAAAATGGGACCTTCTTGTCTGCATCCGAGAATGCTATGGTGTTGGAGTCCTCGCGGATGGTCCTCGCGACGGAGCCTCCCTCCACCACACACACCTCTTGGCTCTGGTTAGCTATCCCCAAAATGGCCTTGGTCATCTGTACTCGCGAGCTGGGGGAAAAGCCCAACCCATCATAAAAGGTTTTGAATTTATGGCTGCAGGACAAGATCTTATGCCTTTCTTCCTCACTTACTTCCACCGTTGGTTGATCATAGCTCGCGATCTCTTCAATGTGATCATAGAAGGAGGTCATATACACTTCTTCATCTTCATCTTCCATTTCGTACATAAAATCATAATACCCACCATTGTGGCATTCCGCCATCGCGACCCCTTCCCCGTGCTGGGGGTATGGCCTGTCGCGGACATCTCTATTTATGCCAATCCTCAATTCGTATTGTCTTGCTTTTTCTTGAAAATTTCTTTGAGTGTCCAACAATCACTCGTTGGGTGCTGGACTCTCCTGTGAAAGATACAGTACCTCGGGTTCACACGGTCGTGGGGGTTGGTTGAACTTCAACCTCTGGTAGCTTAAGACATCCATCCGCGACCCACGCATTAACGAGGTCCACAACCTCTTCCATGCTGCAGGGATATGGAGGTGCATCCTTTGCTCTCTCCTTGTAATCTTTGAATGGCTTGCCATTCCTTCTCTTGGGGTTGCCATCACCCCCCTGTGGCTTCCGCGAGGCTTGCGCGGAGGCCGCAGTAGCAATCCCTCCACTCTTCTTCCACATAGTCTTTGGTATCTCTACATCGACAGTACCGCGAATGTTAAACGCTGCCTCCATCAAGGCTGAGAACGTTTGATACTTGCCATTGATCAAGTGCTTCTTGTATTCTTTGATCATGCCGAGGAGGCAGATTTCCACCAAGCGTTTCTCGGGGACTGGTTCGTGACATTGGACAGCTTTGTCTTGGAATCGTTGATAAAATCAACGATATCTTCAGTCAATTTTTGCTTCTCGTTCACCAAATTTAATGATGTTATTTTCTCCGTCACTTGGAAGAATTTGGTGTAAAACAAATTCACCATTTCTTCCCAAGTGTTTACAGAGTGTGGCTCGAGATTGACATACCAAGTATAGGCGCGAGCTGTGAGGGACTTAGAAAATTCCCTCAAACGAAGATTGATGTCTTGTGAATGAACCCCTAAGGTTTCAATGAAACGGTGGACATGCTCTTGGGCACTTCCTTCTTTACCGTCGAATTTGATAAACTTGGGGGGTACATAACCGTCTGGGTATGCATAGCCGTGATTACGGCAGGGTACGGCGGCTGTATTTCAGGACTAGGGAGTGTTGGGAGTGTGGCTCTAGCCTTTTCTTGCTGTAGCAAAGCCTGGACATCAGCCAAAGTGAGAAATGCTTGTGGCTGTGGTTGCTGGACCACACCCCCTGCTGCTGGTGTTCCCGGCGCGAAGACAGGAGGTATCACTGGGTTAGGATTGTGGCCATTTTGTGGCAGAGCTGGTGGTGCGATGGGTGGATTTATCACTTGTGGGGGCTGGCCCACCAGGTTTCCCTCCACATCATTTGGTGGGGGCACTGGTGGGGCCGCTTGTGCTGTCGCAGCCAACAAATGAGTAAGTTGGGTTATAGCCATGAGTAGTTGAGTTTGGCCCTGCTGCATCTGCTGCTGACCATCTCGAATGGCCTGAAGCGTGTCAGCGTTAGCAGCCAACAGTTGGGTAGTATCTGCTTCCTGAACGTCTTCTATTACTGGAGGTTGGTTCTCCATTGCTCGTTTGCGGGAGAGTCTCGATTGCACTCAAAATTTTGGGATGAAGAACCCGTATTGGGGGACCGCTTCGTTGAGTATTCAAGCGGCTTCTTGTATCAACCATCAGCTATGAAAGCCCCCAGCGGAGTCGCCTTATGTAGGATAGGTTCTTTGTTCAAGTCAAAATAAAATCAACTTCGGAGAGGCAAACAATAGCTAATGACTGAATTAATAACAAGTGATCAAACGAGAATAAGAGAGGGAGAGTAGGGGTGAAGGATTAAGCCAAGTATACAGAAAGAGAAGGCAGCAACGTTCAGTTCATTCCCCTTAAGATCGTCATCATCCTCATAATCACAGTTCTAGATTAAAAATATAGCTCGCGAGCTCTAGCAAGAACCAATGCTCTTGTTTCCAAAGCTCAGGGTCAATTTCTCTCTCTAGAATTTCCGTGCTTAAGGATGAATCAGAAGATCTCTCCTTGAATTTGTGAAGGAATGTCCATATTTATAAGGGTCTGCACCCAATCATGGGGCAGCAGACGTTTTCCCCAAATATGGTGACACGTGCTCTCTCCGTATACCCGGGCGACGTGGGTGATGTCACTGGCCGTTAGGAAGCTTCCTTTAGGTCATTCCAGTGCATCGTTTTCCCTCGTGGCCACCCTTAATCCCTTAAAGCCACCAAGCCACTTGTTTCTCCCCTATTCCCGCTGTGTTAGCCATGGTCGCGAGCCCTTTGGCTCGCCAAGACCTCTTTCGAGCTCATATCGACTTCCCTTTCCCTGCCTTTTGGTCAGGTGCCGTCGCGAGCCTAGTTCGCATGTTCGCGGGAGTGTTCACTCTTTCCCGTCGCGTCAATCCCCTTCGCCGAGGGTCTCGCGAGGGGTGAATCTCTTTCTGGTGATGTTTCCCTTATTGAGGGCCTCCCTCTCTGGGAGTAATAGAAGTTTTGGGCATATTATACCGCGAGACTTGCTCTTCGCGGTGTCCATTTACTGATTGCTAAGTTCGGCTGCTGTCTGACGTGTCTCTTGTAATCTCACTCAAGCCACGGGGCTGCCCATTACAGGTTGGTCAATTACCACGTCACCAGACGCGCTGACCTATCCTACAGTTCCAATTTTAAAAAATTAGAAACCGTGATAAAATGGCTTGATTTGTGGATTTACATTGACAGTTCCAATTCCAAACCAATCCAATCCGTATAGTATTTATATAGACATAGTATTTTATATATTATATGTGAAATTTGTTTAGATAAACATAATTAACTTTTTTTTCCCTAGTCAATTACTAATTTCCTAATCTAATGCTTCATTTCACCACTTTATTTATCCACTTCCAAGATTAAACCCTTCTATATATGGTAACTTATTCCTTTGATTTTAATACACTAAACATACATGGCTTGGACAGTCAATTGATTTTCTAATCTTTTTGCTCGTTAACTAATTTCTGAATCTGAATCTAGTACTCTATTACATGACCCTATTTCTTCACTGATTACTAGTATTCTTCTCTTTTTTAATTGGTTGATGTTAGTGAGTTCTGGTGATTTTAACTAATCTTTTTTTTTAATATAGTTATGGGTTAACTTATCTATGTAATTTTAAATACTTTAAATTGTTTATAAAGAGATATCTCAATTTCAAGAGAACTGTGGTTCAAAATCGAAAATGAACAATATTTTATTGGTTTGGTTTTATGAATTTTATGGGTTAGTTTGGTTCCCGAAATTCATAATCCATAGGAAGTCTTTGGTTGGTTTATTGTAAAACCAAACCAATTCGGTCTATACTCACCCCTACTCATATCATATTCAGACCACATTCTGACCATATCTAAAAAGTCAAAAAGTTAAAATGAAAATTCAAAATGAGACTCCCAAACACTCTCTTACAAACAAAAACTCCCCCTCAATAAAATTTAAAAAGAAGGAGAAAGAAAAATAGGCAGAGAGATAAACACTCCAACGGTCCCCTCTTGTTCCCAAAAGCAACCCAAATGATATTCCCATATCAACTACTCACTATACGTCATTCCCTCTTTTTTTCTCCTAATCTTTCTCTATTCCCCATGCAATTCTTGGACCTCACCCAATGCTAAACATAATCATATTTTAATTACTAGTACTAATATAATCTGACACAGTTTTCTTCAAATCTCCACTCCACTTGCTCCCTCTTCTCTCCTCTGCGTGAGAGTTCCAATGGAGATTTCCAAACCCTCTTGTTTCCACTTTCTTCTTGCTTCAATCCTCATTTCCTCTGTTCTTGCACTTGACCCCTTCTCACAAGCCCTTTTGAGCTTCAAATCTGATCTGATTATTGGTGATTCCAACAGTTTTGAGTGATTGGTTTTGCCTTCAAATTCAAACACATCTCAAGAAATCTATGCTTGTTCTTGGTCTGGTGTCAAATGTGACCAAAACTCAAGTATGATCATTGGGTTAGACCTGTCTGTGAAGAATCTTGGTGGTCAAATATCAGGGAATCAATTCCAACTCCTAACAGATTTAGTTGACCTAAACCTGAGTTACAATTCATTTTCTGAAAATTTCCCAACTGGGATTTTCAACCTCACAAAACTAAGAACCTTAGATGTGAGCAGAAACAATTTCTCAGGCCAATTCCCAAGTGGGATTTCAAATCTCCACCTTCTTGTTTTTGATGCCTTCAGTAACAGCTTTTCAGGCCCTTTACCAGCAGAAATTTCCCAGATTGAAACCCTAGAAGTACTGAACCTAGCTGGGAGTTACTTCAGTGGACCAATCCCATCTGAATTTGGAAATTTCCAAAGCCTTGAGTTCATTCATTTGGCTGGGAATTTTCTCAGTGGGAAAATCCCAGCAGAGCTAGGGAATCTCAAAACAGTCACCCATATGGAAATTGGTTACAATTCCTACCAGGGGGAAATTCCTTCGGAGTTTGGTAACATGAGTCAACTCCAGTATCTTGATATTGCTGGTGCAAATCTCTCTGGTCAAATACCAACCCAACTCAGTAACTTAACTCAGCTTGAGTCACTTTTCCTTTTCAGAAACCAACTCACTGGTTTAATTCCATGGGAATTCAGCAACATCACAGCTCTAACAAGTTTAGACCTTTCTGATAACCTACTTTCTGGGCCAATTCCAGAGAGTTTTTCAGAGCTGAAAATCTTAGGCTTCTCAGCCTAATGTACAACAACATGAATGGCACTGTACCAAATGGCATTGCACAACTCCCATCACTTGAAACCCTTCTTATTTGGGACAATTTCTTTGATGGGTCACTTCCAAATACCTTGGGAAACTACTCAAATTTGAAATGGGTGGATGTTTCCACCAACAACTTCGTTGGGGTCATTCCACCTGGTATCTGTTCAAGAGGGGTCTTGTTCAAGTTGATCCTATTTTCCAATGATTTTTCAGGTGGTTTATCTCCTTCTATCTCCAATTGTTCATCTCTCGTTCGCCTCCGAATCGAAGACAATTCTTTCTCAGGTGATATCCCTTTGAAATTCAGTAATTTACCTGATATTTCATATGTGGACCTGTCCAGAAATATGTTTACTGGTGGGATCCCCATTGATGTATCTCAAGCTTCCAATCTTCAGTACTTTAATGTGTCCAATAATCCTCAGCTTGGGGGTATAGTCCAGAAGAAATTTGGTCACTACCACTTCTTCAGAATTTTTCAGCTTTTTCTTGTAATATCACTGGTTTTCTTCCTCCATTCCAATCCTGCAAATCTTTGTCTGTGGTTGAATTGAGCACAAACAAATTATCAGGAAATATTTCAGGAAGTGTATCAAACTGCAAATCTCTTGAAAAGATAGACTTATCTAGAAACAATTTCACAGGCCACTTACCTGTGGAACTTGCCAGTCTTCCTTCTCTAGGCATTCTTGATCTTTCACAAAACAATTTCAATGGATCAATACCCTCAAATTTTGCTAATTCATCAACCCTTGTTCTCCTAAACGTATCTTTCAACGATTTCTCCGGTCCCATTCCACCTGAAAAAATATTCAGTTTGATGGGTAGAAGTGCTTTTGTTGGAAATCCGAGTTATGTGGACCACCCTTGCAAAACCCATGTTCAAAACATCCCAATGAAATCCAATTGGGTATCAGAAGAACCCAGAAGTTTGCTTGGGTACTCATACTATGTGCTGTAGTGGTTCTATGCATCACAGTTTCAGTTGTTGGGGTTTTGTACTTTAGACAAGGAAGTGAAGGCGATTGGAGAATGATCACTTTTTTGGGACTCCCTCGGTTCACAGCAGAAGATGTTTTGAAAAGCTTCAATTCAGCAGAAGCAATGGAAACAATTCCGCCACTATCAGGTTCAGTTTGGAAAGCAGTTTTGCCAACGGGGATAACTGTTTTGGTTAAGAAAATAGAGGCAGATGCGAGAAACATGAAGGCTATGGTGGAATTTGTAATGCGTTTAGGGAATGTGAGGCACAAGAATTTGGTTAGGCTGTTGGGATTTTGCTACAACAAGAATTTGATGCTGTATGATTACTTGCCTAATGGGAATTTGGCCGAGAAGATCAAAGTGAAGAGAGATTGGGTGGCTAAGCATAGAGTTGTGATTGGGATTGCTAGGGACTTTGTTTCCTTCACCATGACTGTTATCCTGTGATTCCCCATGGAGATGTGAGGGCAACTAATGTAGTTTTTGATGAAAACATGGAACCACAATTGGCGGAATTCGGGTTCAAGTTTCTGGCGAATTGGGGCAATAATCCATTTCTAGCAGCAAATTCCAGGACTAAAACAGGTACTCCTGGACTAACTTTAGTTGAAGCTTACAATTCTTGAGAACTGCATGTTGCATTCATTGGAAATTACTCATTATATCAAAAAAGAATTGGTGAACATGGCTATCTTGATTGTTTTTTCCAAATAATGAAGAAGCTGATAATAGGCGTCCATGGTCGTGAGTTCGAAAATGCCTCTATATCACTTTTCCCATGCAATTTCAGATGCAAGACTGCACAGAAGACTTCAACCGGTAGGACTATTTCTATGCGATCCTGTGTCTGAAATTGCACGGGAAAGAGAGGTATAGTGACAAATAGGTACATGTGACATACTGACATGGAACTACAACTATTATTTTCACCCCCCCAAAAAACTATGGCAAACTATTAAAGACACAACTTCTTATACCCTTTACATACAAAGTGCTCAATTATTCTACAACAGAAGATTCCCTCAGCACAAACAAACAAATTGAATTTAGGGCGGAAAGTTCGTATGTAGTTCTGTTTGAGAGAATGTTGGAAACTTGGAATAGCATGTAGATGTACTTTCTTAGCTTTTGATCAAAGAGCATTAGGGCCAACAAGCCATATTCACCTGGAAAAGTAAGTGTTATAGTCAATGCTTCATCACCAATCATCCTTAAATCCAATACTAGGAATGTACTCGTACTCATTTTGGCTTTAACCATAAGCTTTATAGTCTACTTTCCCAACTTTTTCACTTGTCCAAAAAATTAAAAAACAAATATTCTCACATGTGACTGGTTTATTTCTGTCAACCTACTTCTTTTCATACATGCTAGTAATACTGCAATAGACTCTTCTAACCGTAAAAGGAACCACTCTCAATGCTCAACAATATTTGATACTTGTCCGACATTTTGTGAGGTTAACATTATCATAGATATGCTTAAAACTCCCATATTACACGTGATGGATCTCTATAGCACCTTCCAAACGCCCTTTCAAAAAGAGATTTATAATGGGACATGAGTTTTGTCGTGTGCAGGTGTGGTTGAGATGAGAATTAGACGGATATGACATTAAGACAGATATGCGCTCCCACACTGTGGTTGAGATGAAAATTAGACGGATATGACATTAAGACAGATATCCGTTCCCACACCAGTACTTAGTCCATGTAGCATAGATTTTGATGGTTTTCTAATCTTTGTCCTGAACAAGGAAAGCTGAACTTCCCTTCTGAAATTCTTGCAGCCGAATACAACACTGCCCTAAAAGATGAATTCCAAACGGACATTTTCAGCTTTGGGGAGCTAGTTCTGGAAGTATTAACAAATGGAAGGCTGAAAAATGCAGGAGGAAGCATACACGCTAAACCAATGGTGACCCTTTTGAGGGAGATTTGCCATGAGAATGAAGTCAGCCCGTCCGATTCAATCCAAGAGGAAATAAAGGTGGTTGTTGAAGTTGCTTTGCTCTGCACCAGAAGTAGGCCTTGTGACAGGCCATCCATGGAAGAGGTATTGAAACTTCTCTCGGGATCGAAAACACAAACAGTGGCCAAGGGCATTATATCACAAGCTGTTTAAATTACAAAAGTGAATTGTTTTTCGTTTTTGTTTTGTAGATAGAATGTATCTGTCTTTTTTACTAGTTTTCTAGAACTGCTGTTTTGTAAAATAGAGGCTTATAGTTTTGTGTGGTGTTGAAGCGTCTTATGTAAGAAAAATATAATCTACTGTTTTTGCTTGATTTTCTCTATTCATTTTTTGGCTTATTTGAGTTGAGATCCTACAGCCTGTGACCCACCTCAATAGAAAAACAAACAATAAATAAGAAAAGAAATCTAGCAAAGATTCTACAATTGACTACTTTTTGTCAATGTTACACACAAAATCATTTTTTTAACCAGAAAGTTATGGAGAGTGCATATACTTTGCTTTGAGCTTGTGAGTTGTGATACAATTTTGAGGTTTCATATTTTTCCATCTTACAAACAGCATATAGGTATATGAGTTCTCCTTCATACGAACAGCCTAAAGATCTATAAAGTGAAATTGATAAGTTTTGCGTTGTGGCTTACGGCTTACCCGACGGTTGTGTAGCTGCGCTGAAGTCGTAGGTTCAACAGCTATGGAGAAGAGTCGATACCCTTGTGCATGGGAATGAGTTAAATTGGGATTTTAGGATATCGTAGATTTTCTAATACGTGACCCAAAAAAAAAAATTGACTACACCTTCATCTGCAAAGAAGATAATAGTTACTTAATATGAATCAGACATCAGAAGAATAGCTAGACTTAGCTTCAACTGCACTGATCAGCAACTTTAAATCCCCACATGACGGTTATGTGGTCAAGGAAGGTTAAATGTCAGGGGTAAATTGCACCCGGACTAAACCACAGGGGTGAAATGGACTTTTCTCTGTATACAAATGCAATATTAGAACAATGGGAATTCTCTGGTTCACAGCTCTCAATTTCTATAGACTATACAAGTCGTCTATAATTGTGATGGATAAGATTCCATGCTTTCGGAGTGGAACGTACTTTAAGATGACTTTACAAAATTTTCTCTTACTTTTTGACAAGCAGTTGGTAGTGGTTTGGTAGTGGTAGTGAATGACTATTTTGAGGATGCAATAGGTTTCTTTTTACTGTATTTGAAAGACCGAAATCTTAAATAGGAATATGAATATAATTATTGGGAATAAATTCTTTACTTAGCAAAAAAAATATCGGGAATCAAATTCCTGAGAATTTTCTAAGGTAATAGGAATATGATTACTGGGAATCGAATACGGCTAAGGATTGGATACATGGAGTAATTTCCTATCGGTGTTTTAATTAATTCAATAATCTTATGCGGGAAATAATTATTTTGACAATTTATTAAATCTTTTATTATTATTATTATTAAGGAAAATGCCCCGAGGGCTACATACCACCAACCAGAGCCCTCGGTTGGGAAAAAAGATCCACAACTATCGGGTTATCTATATGGGATGGGTAGGCACACTCCTGGGATATCACCCGGCTCACAAGAAACTCGAAAAAGGGTATTGAAATTTCCATGCAGGGAACAACGAACTCACAAAACAGAGATAGATAAGAACAACAAGCAAACAAAAATAGGGAAAAATTTCCAGCAGTAGCCGCCACCACACACCCAGCCACCAAAACCCCCAACCTGCAAAACACGCAGACGCGCCACATGACGTATAGCGGCAGAGGCAAAGCTTTGCAGATTCCAACTCCAACAAACCGAGCATGAGAAAGAGATTCCACGCCGGAAACTAAACGAGGTAGACCTCCACCACCAGCCAAAGCCCATCCAAAATCCATTCTTTTATATACCCCATCGCTGCTCTTCGGCCACCGTCGAAAACCACCACGACCCACCAACCCACGACCACCAAGCCCTAAAACAGATCTTGGCTAAGGAAAAACGAACCGAGCAGATTCAACGATGGAGGGAAAGACAGCAAAGGTAAGTGAAGGAAGGGAAAGAATGGAGGGGAAAGTATAGCTCCTTCATGGCTTGAACGGAAACAAAATCTCCCCATCCCGTCGCCGCCCTGTGTGTTGAAACCCTAGGGGGAGGCTGATATATTAGAAAAAAGATAGAGAGAGGTCTAGGTTTCTTTAGAGAGAGAAGGTCTATTGATGTAAATCTTTTCTTAATGAATGAGCTAAGAATCTAAGATTCTCATGGGGTAAGGGATAAATCAAATTCCCACCTAGTCAGGGAATGTGATTCCTGGTTGAATATGTCATCTAAAATCACATTCTAATTCTTGTCTCTTCCAAATGTAGGATTATAAAAGCATATCATCACATTCTTGTTTTCTGTTTAGGGGTGCACATACCTCGGGCCGAGCCGGGCTTATACTATATACTAACAACACTTGTGCTTGCCTAAGCCCAGCCCAATAATAATCGGGCTTCATTTTATATTCTCAAACCCAGTCCAATAAAAATTTTATTTCCCAAACCCACCCAACAAGCCCATTTATTTTTTCTAAAATGTAGTATCACAAACATAAAGAAATCAACTACAACGTTCACGAATTAGTCACTACTAGTAACACTTAAAATTGTGTGTTCTCGCAATACTATAAAAACAAACCCATAAAACTATATAGTTGTACTAATTAAATATCTCCCAAAAGATAAAAGGAGAAGGCTAAAGAAATTGAAAAGAATAAAACAAACATGAAACTTGCTTTTCAATAAGAAGAGATGTGCCTCTCTTCGAGAAAGAAAACCCTAAATGAGAAAACCCCAAACAGAGACTTCTAGTTTTCTACGGGACCAAACATAATCATATAAGTGTGTGTGTGTGTGTGTGTGTGTGTGTGTAATCTTCTAGTTAGGGATCCCTAAAGTCAGGACCTCACGTTTCCCAATTGAATTTTGATGATCCGAACCGTCCAATGTGTTTAGAATGGGTTTTTAAAGGTTCCCGCGAGGAATCATCAAAAAAATGAACGGGAAGGATTTCATCCGAACAGTTTTTCATACAAACCGTAGATATATTTTATGGAAAACTACTCAGATGAAGCCCTTTGCGGTCATTTTATTTTTTTATTTTTTACGATTCCTCGCGGGGACCCTTAAAAAACATATTCTAAACACATTGGACGGTTCGGATCATCAAGATTCAATCGAGAAAGGTGAGATCCTGACTTTAATCAAATTCAGGGATCCCTGGCTAGAAGTGGATCCTATATATATTAGAAACAATAATGTTATATTTGGGCGGGGCCGGGCTTTGAGGATTTTCCCAAGCCCAATCCATTAACTAACTAGGCTTAAAATATCATCCAAGCCCAACCCAATGGGCCTAAATTTATATTCCAAATCCTAAAAAATTTGGGTTCGGATGAGCGGTCTAGGTGAGCTATCAGGCCGGTGTACACCCTTATTCCTGTCTATTCCAAATGCTAGAATAATGTAAAGAAGATATCACATTTCCATTTCCCCTAAAGATCTGCCGCTCCAAACTGAGCCTTTGGGAAAAGCACACAAGAGAAGGAAATTTTGAAGAAACATTCATACACCTATATGTTTTTGTTATGTTATGGAAAAAAAAATTTAAAAAGAAAAAAGAAAAAAGAAGCAACGCTAACATAAAATAACTAGGACTAAACAAAATTTATTTGATTTTTTAGAGATTAATGGTTTAATTTTACCATCAATATTCAACATATTAAGGATAATGAAATGCTCCATATCTTCTATTTTACTGCTCTACTAGGAAATTCATTATTTAAATTTATGGAGATTAATTTTTTAATTTTACCATAACTTTCAGAGCAAGAAAACCAGATTCTCTATCGATTAGATTTTGTTAATTTATTAAATACTTTTAACTTTTTAAGAAACATAATAATTGCATCTTATAATATTTGAAAAAGATATCCTTCATTATTGCATTTGAATAATTAACTATTTAAGTAAAAAATCAATGTCCATTCAATGAAGGGAGACACATTACAAAATGACTAAATTTATCAAAATTATATGTCGAAGGCAATGTTTAAATTACTTAATCACCATCATAAACCTCCTACCACCATTAATTCAACTAGCCTTCCAACAAACTTTAAAGATTGACAATTTAGAGATGGATTTGTTCCCAATTTAGTAGTGGTTCCTTCAAACCTTTTTTGCGGGTTTGGATTGGATTTGCTACATACCCTTACAAGTTACTAGTACATGCCAATGCAACACCACATTTTATCATACTTTAAATTTGAGAAAATATCATTGATTGATTGTGATATTGTATTATCATGTTAATTCACACAACATTGGTGGTAGATTAGATTAATCAATTATTAGTTTCTGTTTCTATAATAAAATAAAAGTAAGTGTTACTGGGAGGAAAAACTCACTTTTCGATTGGTAAAGCGGTAAGAGGCCACAACCGTTACTCATTGGGCATCTTGGATTGTTCGAATTATTCTTGTGAAATTATTGAAAAAGTTAAAATTCCATGATGAAGATAGAGAGAACACGAGAATATTTCGGATAACATATATCACGTTAGTTGCACTATATGTAATTTGGATGAGTTAACAAATGAGACAGTGGGTGAAAGTTTTTTTGTCTTTGGATTAAAAATAAATAACGCCAAAGGGTAGACAAAATAATTTCACCTCGAAATTCTATTATGTAATCCTTAAATTCATTACATATGATATAAAATGTATACATCAACTTAATCTAACTCCAACTTCATATGTCAAGTGACAAATGTCACATGCGGCCTACATGTTTTCTAACGACCTAACTACTATTTCTAAATACGGGAATCAAACATTAAAAATACGAGAGTATTAACATATTTGAAAATTGAAGACGAGATGGGTAAAATCCATTATTTTCTCATCCATAACATCACAATAATACTTCTAATGAAAATCTATTTGAAGATCAAGAGCCATACTTTCAAATTAATGGTCTGCTTTGTTTAGCTATATTGTATAACAATGAACCACGAAATTAAGCATAACTCAATCATCCCACGACAAAGGAGACCGAATATAAAAGGTCCCACCGCAAACCTCCACGTACCAAAAAGCTGACCCATCAATAATCTCGCGTGAAAAAAAAATTATTTAGGTGGTCACGCGTCTCCTAACATCCTTATTTGCCACGCTTATTTATTCCTACGATGCCGCTATTAAGTGTATAACTTTCACGGAAATTAATTGGTAATTAGTAATAAAAGTATTTGGGCATTCGTGACGGTTCGCCAAGACCTTTCTATTTTTATGGGGCCGCTATTAAGTGTATAACTTCCATAGAAATTAAATTGTGATGAATAAAATATTTGGTCATTCGTGATGGTTTGCCAACTTCCAGGGAAATTTGTGAATGAATAAAAGTATTTGGGCATTCGTGATGGTTCGTCAAGACCATTGAATAATTACTCGCCGGACTTGTACTACATCCTACTTGTGAATGAATAAAAGTATTTGGGCATTCGTGATGGTTCGTCAAGACCATTGAATAATTACTCGCTGGCATGTACTATATTCTACGAACAGATGCGTACATACACATCAATAGGTACATCTAAACATGTAGTTAGGATCCAGTTCACATCCTTAAAATGCCGACTCCGTCCACACCTTTACTTTTCCAATCAAATTTTTATGATCCGAAATGTCTAATGTGTTTAAAATATGTTTATAAGGGTTCACACGAGAAATTATATGCATTTTATGAAAAATTACACGGATCAAGTCCTCCTCGGTCATTTTTTTTTGTGATTTCTCCTACAGGCTCTTAAAAGTAACTTTTATACACATTGGACGGTTCGGATCATAAAAATTTGATCGAAAAATAAAAGTGTAGACGGAGTCCGCATTTTAAGAGTGTAGTCTGGATCCGTGGTGTCTATAAGTACCTACACTTTGTTCTCTGCTTTTTGGTTGCTTGATCCCACCTCTGACGCAATTCTCTCGCTTTTTCTCTCCCCTTCCTCCTTAAACGCAACTTCTCTAAGCAAACTCTCTCTCTCTCTCTGTAAGTCTACACAGTAAGCAGTCAACGAAAAGTCAAGCCCTTTTCAACTCCGGTCACCACCGACGCGATCGCCGCCATGGAGGGAGGCGACAGTGGAGGCACTCCAGTTGAGTCCCTTGCTGAGCAGATTTCAACCCTCTTCATCGGTGGCTATGAAGGATCAAGCGGTGGAGAGCAAAAGCAAGACAAAGACCCAAGAAAAATTGCCAGAAAGTATGTGTGTTACTTTTTTTTTCCCCTTTGTTTTCATGGGTTTTTGTGCAACTGCATTTTCCTTAATGGGTTTCCTTTTGCTAATTTGGGCTGCAAATTTTATGCGGCGAAGAAGTCATGCTGAGAGAATGTATGAAAAATAGATAAGATAGTCTCACGCCGCTAACAAATTTTGTTGCTCCGAGTGTTTTCTACTTGCATTTTGTTATGTGGGTTAACTTAGTTGATGTTCTTCTTCTTCTTCTTTTTTTTTTTTTTTTTTCTTTTTCCTTTTTTGGCAAATAACTTAGTTACCATGGCATTTATCCTCTTGTTGGGTTTCCGAGAAAATTGAGCTCAAGAAAATGAAACAGATTGTAAGATAGACGAAAATGCAACTTCTCTCTCTTTGTTTTTTAGTTCATGAAGGGAAAATAGTGGACCAAGGTCAATCAATTTCCTTAATAAAGCTTATTCAAGCTTTAATTGTTGAATCTAGTTTGTCTTGGTTGGGTTATGGAAGTCCGAAAGGGAAACATGAAAAAAGTGTAAAGAGAATATATGATCAAGGTAAGTCAAGTAGCATAATGTTTTCTGCTTTTATTGGGTCTCAAGTAATGACCAAGTTGACAATAGTGGGCAAATAAAGCTAATTGTCCTGCATTTGCTTTCACGTTGTTGTGTATTAGGTATCAGATGGATTTATGCAAGAAAGCTCTGGAAGAGAACATCATTGTGTATTTAGAAACAGGTTGTGGAAAGACTCACATTGCAGTGCTGCTTATGTATGAGATGCGTAACTTGATAAAGAAACCCCAGAAGAACATTTGTGTGTTTCTTGCTCCTACAAATGCTCTGGTTGAGCAGGTAAATAGTTTTGTGGGGATTCCAGTTGTTCTTAGTTTTGCTTACTGTTGAAATTGGGTGTTGATGTAACGTCATTGTAATCTGTGCGTTCTAGTAGTTGACAATATTGGAGAGAAAGGTTTCTCTTTTTGTACCCATTGAGGGTTTGATTTATGTTTGGTTCATATTAGGAAAACCAGCTAGAAAAGATTTTTGTGCACTCAGTTTGGTATAGGCATAAATACACGTGTGAGAGTGATGAAGTATTTGTGGTGCATTGTGTAGAAAGCTGGCGGAATTGATGTCTCATGTCTGATTGTTGAAATTGGCTAAAGGCCGTAGTTAGATGATTAAATCACGAAACAAGATGCTTAGCAAGGAAGAGGTGTTTTACACTTACACGGCGGCACATGACTGGTTTCCTATTGTTACTTTTGTCTTTGTTGGACTTTAATAGTTGAATGTGGAAGTTTAATTCTTGACTTTAACCTGAAATTTTTTGCAAATAAATGAGGATAATGAAGCGAAATTAGGCTCTTCGTTAGTGCCATTCAATAGGCGACAGTGACAGGGAGGTTAGTGTCATTTGCTATGCGGAAACTCAATGGAAGTAATTTGATTTGTCCTTCTTAGAAAGATAAAAGGCGACCTTTTGGTAGTGGACAGCCATATCAGAGTAGGCGTACTGGCTTGGCCTATATGTCTTCTTAGAAGAGTTGTTGATGTTAAAAATTGAGCCACGGTCTGAGTACTCTGGCCATATAGAATGTTATATGTAATGTACCCCTCTTTGCCTCTCCCAGGACCATTTCCATAGTTCCACCTCATGTAGAAACACATCAAGTCCCAGACGTACTAGCATTTTAGGGTTCAAGCTCTTTATAGACTATGCAGTACGGAGAATTCTATGTGCTTCTGATTTATAATAAATTTTGTGTATACAATAAATTATTTTTAGGGTTGTGTTGGTGATTAATTAATCAGACATGATGTTTTGTAGCAAGCAAAAGTTATTGAAGACTCTACTGATTTCAAAGTTGGGATTTGTTGTGGAAGTTCTAAGCGTTTGAAGAGACATCATGAGTGGGAAAAAGAGATGGAAAAATATGAGGTTAGCCACATTGACTGTATGCTAACTTCTCTAGTGGGGAGTACACTATTCCAGTTAAAATCTTATGCCAATTATATTGAGGAATCCTTTGTAATATATGTCAGTGTCATTTCATTCTCATATTTTCTGTGAAGGTTTTTGTTATGACCCCTCAAATACTGCTAGGGAAATTATGCCATTGCTTCATCAGCATTGAGTTAATTGCACTCCTCATATTCGATGAGTGCCATTATGCTCAACTTGACAGCGATCATCCTTATGCCGAAATCATGAAAGTAATCTTCTTAAAATGATTTATGTTCTTTTTTTATTCCGTTTTCTTCTTCGTATGCTGTTCTTCATCTACTTCCTTTTGGTTAGTCTTGTTTAATGTAAATTATTCTGGATTATTGTAGGTCTTCTACAAAAGTACAGTTGCAAAACTTCCCCGTATATTTGGCATGACTGCATCTCCAAAGTTCGGGAAAGGTAATGCAAGTGTGTGCTTTGATTCCCATGTCCAGGACGATAGTGTTTATTGATAGTGTCAGGTTTGTGCTTCTGTGGCGTATGTGAATTATGGGGATAAAATGAGAAGAAAAAACTTATCCTCTTACATCGCCGATATCAATATTATTGTCTGTTAGGCGGATGGTTTATCTTTCAGTTGTTGAATGGAAAGGTTGTTCTGAATGTTAAGTTAGTAAATGGAAATTACTTTACTTGTTAGTGTTATTCTTTTTGATATGGTTATAGATTAATCTAGGTGAGTGTTACTTGTTTTGTAGCCTTAGTGTTGTCATGTTACTATTTCAGGTGCTTCCATCAATACTCTTGAGACCTTACTTCATGCTAAGGTGAGTTCTGGAGGCTTGGAATTTTTGGCGAACTTTTGGTCATCTTTACCCTATTTTCTGAGATATTCGAAGGAAGAGTTATTTCACAAGGAACTGGAGATGTAGATATGGTATCTGGCTGATGTTTTTATTGTTTCAATGCCTAAAGTTAATTTCTCTAGTTTTCTCCATGATTTCGTAGGTTTATTCTGTGGAGGACAAGGAAGAGCTGGAACAATTTGTGCATTCCCCCAAGTTAAAATATATTACTATGATCCTGCTGTGAAGAGCTCAGATTGCCCTAATATGACTTACTATAGGGATCTTGAGGAGATAAAACACCAGGTATACCTGATGATATTGTTCCTTTGTGGGACTCGCACACTCTCCACTTCCCATCAGTCCACTTTGGTCCTGTTTTGGGCCGTTGTGACCCATCCAAGAGGCACAACGGTGATCGAACAGTTCATACTTGCAGGCCTTGCAAGAATGTCATCCTTGGAAAAGCTCAACTTGATCAGCCATTGACATCGGGATGAACAATTACATTTGCGAAAGATTATTAGTTTATGCCTGATCAAGCTGGTTTTTTTGCTTGGATGGCCTTCTTAGCGAGGCCTATGTGATGACTGGGTTCCGATCACTGTAGGGGTCTCAGGTGGGCCGACAATGGTCCAAATCTGGGCCAAACTAGAGTTATGGGAACTGGACAAGAGCCGGGTCCTCATTTGTAAGCTTCATTTCAGTTTCAATAGACTTTCATACTTTTCTACATGCATAATGAGCAGTGTGTGTCAACACTAAGTAATAAGACTGATGACCATAGCAGTCTTAAGAGCTCCAAGAAGATGCTTCGGAGACTACACGATAATATGGTATTTTGTCTGGAAAATCTTGGTGTTTGGGGAGCATTTCAGGTAAGCTATTAAACGTGAAATTATTTGCATTGGCTCTTCTGATTTGTTTTACATCCTTTTACCTACTCCACAATTAATTATAGTTTTCTCAATATTTACGTGTCATGTTTTTGAAGTGTGACATGTATCTTTCATTGCCCTTTTCCCTTTACATCAACTATGTTAGACCTACGTGCCTCCCTTCCCGTACATCTAAATATATGGGTTAAAGTGTTTGTTGATGTACTGGAAGGTTTCTTCCTTAAATATTCCAAGTGTTGTTTATACCATTTTTATTCTATTAAGTTGCCAAAAACAAGATCAAATATGGAATGCTTCCAAAAGTGTATTGAGAATCGTATTGACATGCTATAAGTTGAGGTCACTTAAATATATGAACTTTTTCGTTTTGTAAAAGGCTTGTCGCATTCTTTTGCGGGGTGACAGCTCTGAAAGGAATCTATTGATGGAGGCAGAAGTGAATGGAGGTGACGATGCTTTACGTAAGACCTATCTTGCTCAAGCTGCCTCCGTATTTGCTCCTGATGGTATTAAAGGTATAATTATGTTTGAAAAGCTTCCTCATTATAGCCCCATACCCTTCTAACCATATATTTTCCCACATCACTATATATTGGATGCAAATATCTGGTGTGATTGAAGATTGTCCTGTAGACAGGTATAACCAAATAATCAGCTGGCATTACATACTTCTAAATATTCCTTGAAAACTTTGTGACACCATTAAGTATGAAAGTGGAAGTTCTGATCAGTGATGTAAGTCCTTTGTCTGCTTTTTCTGTAGATGGCATTGAAGCTGATTATCCTCTATGGAGGTTTTAAAGGAGCCGCTTTTCTCTGGGAAGCTATTACAACTTATTAAAATTCTTTCGACATTTAGGTTGGTAATTTATTTCTTGAAGTACCATGCTCATCTTTTAGAGCTCTAGATTTTGAAGCCGGGTGAAACCAATAGACTAATAGTTAAATGGTGTTGGATCATGAAAGGGAGCTTGAGCATTGTTTCTTATGTTGCTTTATAAAGGTTCTACATATTGGGTGTTACATATCATATTGGTTATTTGTTGAATACCAAAAAAACTCAGAGAAGCATAAACAAAGTTAAAGGTGTAAGAAATTATAATGTTTACCACGATGTTCCTAAAGTTTGGACCTTCGATACCATTTACCTAAGTGTTGGCTGTTATTATCCGGTATTGGCTGATATTGCTTGATATTGGCTGATATTTGGGTATATCATTGATACATACATGCATCCCAATACAAGAATCTAGAATCCTGGACGAGGGTGTTGGGTATTTTGCTATTGACAACGGTAAAATTGTAGTAAGGTTCCTAGATTTGAATAGGCTAACGAGGTCTTAGGCTAATCAGCCATAGTCTATAGACGTGTTGGCCGCCTCAAGTTGGTGGATGATCTTTTGATGGTTAGAATCTTAGACACAATGACAAAGTGAATGACTTTATTTCAGGATTCTAGAAACAATTCTCAGGCTAATGCTCTTTTTCAATAGAATTCTCATGTATCTCGGTTCTAGGTATCTTGGTTGTCCTTCATTATATGCTCACCTTCTGTTGTTCAGCACAATTGAAAGTTTTCATAGCTAAATAGTTGTGCGCAACGAAATCTTTAGAAGTGGACATATAGAGGTACCTTTTTCATGTCTATATTATTGCTCTCTATTACTCCATAAGTTGAAAGTATCTAAAAATCATTCTTTTGTTCTTTTTCAGGTTACAACCAAATATGAAATGTATTATTTTCGTTAGTAGGATCACAATTGCGAGATCCTTGTCGTACATTCTTCAGACCGTTGATATACTGTCATCGTGGAAGTGTGGTTTTCTTGTGGGAGTACATTCTGGGTTGAAGACTATGTCACGGAAAAATATGAATATCATTCTGGAAAAGTTCAGGTCTGGCGAGGTAATGCTTATTATTTGGTAGGCGTCAATTGTTGTGTTTCTGGCGCCACAGATCTTTTGTAGGTCTTTTCTTCTTCATCTTTTAGTTGTTTCTTTCTTTCTTGTCACTTGGTTTTCGAGTTCTATTATCTGTTTTATGAGTTGGTTATTGGCTTCTATACATGCATACTGACTACATTGAGAATGTTACCGCATCCAGTCATGTCTCTACTTCTTGTTTCTTTTATTTATTTCTAGAGGTTTAAACGTTTTTATTTCACATCAGAATTGAACCAACATGGGTGATCATGATACCGTAGGAAAATTGAGTTCACTTATTCTTGATCAATTGTTGATCTCAAATCTTAATCTCATTTATTGGGGAAAATATCGAGGGTGCATAAGGAAAAAGATCGAGAATTGATGCTTTAACCCAAGGTCGGAATTTCTCGATTTTTACTCAGTTATTTGATCACATACTATTTATATTCAGGGTATTTGAAATTAAAGCCTGGTTAGTTGCTAGATTTGAGATCTTTATTTGTGAGCGGCAATTCGTTGCCAAATGAATTTGTACATAGCTTGATTCAGGTATTTATTATCTATGATTCCAAGATACTACATGCATCCAGGGAAAAAATTATTGATTCAGTTGGAAGAATTACTTTAGACTAGGGGATTTTTGAAAGGGCCAGGTTGTCCAAAGTTAGTTGCTGTGAATATTACCTTCTTGTAGATACAGCTTGGTATTTTATTATGTTCTTTTTTTCTTTCTTTCACACCTCACAGCCTATCACTCATGAATCATAATCGGACCACCGTTTCTGTACTCAGTTTTATTACCCAGTGTTGTCTATTATATGAGATTTTACTCCTTAGTATGCATGGGGTATATGTTTGACTCATTGTTAGACTCGTCACCATGCGAGTACATGCCTATCGTTCGTAATTGGACCACCTTTTCGTTACTCTGTTTTATGACTGATGTTGATTACTATTTGATATTTTGCTCCATTGTAGGCATAGTTAACACATGGTTCATATGTTTTGACTGCCAATTGTCATACTCGTAACACAATGTAAAGATGGCAGTGAGTTATTGGAATAATCTGGCATTAGTAGGGAAGCAGTACCAACTTACATTTGTTGGGTTTGTCCTTTGATTGGCTGAGTATTACTCCCTCCATTCGTAATTGTTAGTCCATCTTTAGGATTCTTACTTTTTAAAGGTACTTGTAGTCATTACAATTACATCACATCTCAAGGTGTAGTCTTCCAAAATTACCCCTTATTGTAACTCACTCACAATTGTAGGGGAAGCAGTACCAACTTACATTTGTTGGGTTTGTCCTTTGGCTGAGTATTACTCCCTCCATTCGTAATTGTTAGTCCATCTTTAGGATTCTTACTTTTTAAAGGTACTTGTAATCATTACAATTACATCACATCTCAAGGTGTAGTCTTCCAAATTACCCCTTATTGTAACTCACTTACAATATATATAATGGATAATTATGAGGATAATTTGGAAACTTTTGAATTTTAGATATATAGCTTTTCAAGAGGGACTAACATTTTGGAACATCCCAAATTGGAATAATGGACCAATAATTGGGAACAGAGGGAGTATATTTCTATGTATTGCATGTCATATAACATGGGATGTGACCAATCATTTCTATGGTAACTATAGAAGTATTCTTTGTTTATCAGTCCGTTTCTAATTGCTTACCGGATTTCGATAAATGTCACTGGTATGTAATTGGGACGCGGGTTAGGGTTACTGGTGTGGGTCCGTCCTCAAGCGTCTGAGACCTAAACTGAAATCTTAGGATATTCGGACATAGTCCAGAAATTAGGAAGGGGCATAGGGACAGCTCCTTAAATTTAATTTGTCTTTTATGTTGTACAATTTATGGTGCAAAACTGCGAAGTTCAAAAACTTGTTGATTTCACCGGGAACCAAAGACTTCTGATCCATGTGAGCTTCTTTTATTTTAAAGCATCATAAAAGTTAAAGACCCTAAGTGTCTGAATGGGGTATGGGTGTCAGCCCCATACCCCACCCTCTCCCAAGCATGAAGTGTGAAAACACTGGTACTTAAATGAACTTGGACGAGTCCATGTAATGTAGGTCAGCTCACAGATCAGCCTTATGGTCGGTTATTGAAGATGCATGTTAGAGCCCAAAATTGGTTTTCCAATATATGAGAGTGGATAAAATAAAATAAAAATTATTAAAAATGGAAAGAAGTTACTTTTGATAGCACACTATCTTGCGTGAGAGCGGTGCTAAAATTTCGCTTTTACTTACTTTTATGGAAAACTGAATTGTGATAGTCTTCGATTTGGCAGCTGAACTTATTAGTTGCTACTAAAGTGGGTGAGGAAGGACTTGATATACAAACATGTTGCCTTGTCATACGGTTCGATCTTCCAGAAACTGTTGCTAGTTTCATACAATCAAGAGGTCGTGCACGCATGCCACAATCTGAATATGCGTTTTTGGTAGACAGGTGATTCCTTATAGTATATACCGTATGTGATTTCATCAATTTGGTTACTTTCGCAGGATAAATTTTACATCTTTCAGAACATTGCAGGGGCAACGAAAGGGAAATGAATCTAATACGAAGTTTCGAAAAGGATGAACATAAAATGAATGTGGAAATTGCATCCAGAACATCTTGTGCACCATTTGTAGATTTTGAGGAAAGAACATACAAAGTTGCTTCAACCGGTGCTACCATCAGTTCTGGATATAGCGTCTCATTACTTCACCATTACTGTTCTAAACTTCCACATGATGAGTACGGTCTTTTCCTGTATTCTCACTGCTGCCTTTTTTAGATCTAAGTTCCCTTGTTAGTTGTTACAATATTTAATGTTTTTCCTTTCCCAGATATTTCAACCCCAAGCCAGAATTCTCCTTCTTTGATGATGTAGATGGAACAGTCTGCAGCATAATTCTCCCTTGTAATGCACCAATTCACGAAATTGTCAGTTTGCCACAGCCTTCAACAGAATCAGCCAAGAAAGATGCCTGTTTGAAAGCATGCAAAGCATTGCATGAAAAGGGTTCCTTGACTGACTTTCTCTTGCCTGATCAAGATGATGGGAATGAGGAATTTGAGGATGGTTCTGATTCAGATAGCTGTGATGGTTAGGCAACTCCTATAGGATACTAAAGTCATGCTCTATTTTTACTTCTTCAGGTTGTGGGTGGTAACAGTTATTCTTCTTATTGGCAGGTGAAGCTTCTAGAGGAGAACTGCATGAGATGCTTGTTCCTGCTGCCCTTAAAGAACCATGGACTGATTTGGAAAATTTTGTTTGTCTCTACTCTTATTTCGTAAAGTTCAGTCCGCGTCCAGCAGATAGGCTTTATAAAACGTTTGGTCTTTTTGTGAAAGCATCTCTCCCAAGAGATGCTATGAAAATGGCACTTGATCTGTTTTTGGCTCGAGGCAGATTAGTCAAGATGGAGCTTATCCCATCCCGGAGTAATGAAATTTGCCAAGGATGAGGTATCACAACCTCTAGTCTCTGAGATGTAATATGGAGGGCCAACTTCACATTGAACCCAATGGTTTGTGTTGTGTCGATCACCTTCATCTCATAAACTAGCACACAATCCCCACACAAAAGGATTTTTGGACACAAATGCGCGGGCCTATTTCCTGCCTAAGTTAACTTAATGTTTAGTCATGCACATAATTTAAGAGTGGGAAAGAAAACAGTTAATTTCAAATAATAAGTGGGTGATCTGTACTAAACACAAACGTCAAGGAGTTAAAGTGAAGTTTGCCCAATATAATAGAAGTACAGAATGTAACTTGATTGCCCCTTTCTGGTATTTGACAGATTGTGCAGGCACAAAATTTTCAAGAAATGTCCCTGAAGGCCATCCTTGACCGATCCCAGCTCATTCCAGAGTTTGTTTCTTTGTCATCAAATGGTTTTAGTGACTCAAGCTCATCAACTTTCTACCTGTTGCTGCCTGTCATTCGGCATGAGAACGAGAGCACAATGGCTGTAGATTGGAAGCTCATGAAACGATGTTTGTCATCACCTATTTTCACTAAAGTCAATGCCATCCCTTGTTTGAACTACCATTTAGAACTTGCTAATGGACCCCACAGCATAAATGATGTCGAGAATAGTTTGGTGTATGCCCCATGTAAGGATACATTTTTCTTTATCTCTAATGTTGTTCCAGAGAAGAATGCATACGACTCGTTCAAGGATTCGACAAATCATGTAGAGCACTATTTTAAAACGTAAGTATGCTTCCTTTAATGTATTAATGCTTCTATGTGGTGAGTGAACACGTCTCAAGTTAATTTTTCCTTCTTACTAAAAATGCTGTACATTAGGCTAATTGTTTTTCATTTTTACATGCAATATGAAATTTACTTGACTGTAGTTATGAGCCTATGACAACAATGTATGTTAAATCCAGCTCCATGTCTTCTGATATGTATGCTATATTGCTATTGTGATGGAATACTCAAGGACTGAAAAAGCTGGTTCTCAATAAGTGATACATATAACCCTCACGTGGAGCTTTCCAACTTTGTTTCTTCTTTATGATTGATTAATAGGAAATTTATTGAACCCATCTGATTTTATCGTTATTTCGTTCCTTCCAAAGGCGTGGTCATAATTGCGTCTTTGGATACCTACCATTTCATGCCACGGATTGACTTGGCTTATTTGCACCATTTATGTATTCTGGAATCTGGATTGCCCTAACGATTTATTGGCTGACCTCTTCCTAGTATCCCAGTAAATTAAACTTAGCCTGTTGTCATAGTTACTGTATGTATCCTATTTGTTTAATGAATGGAGTTTGTTATTTAGTTTGATGCTCTAGTATCCTACTTCGGTGATTTTATTTTCATATTTTCCTTTTTGATTTCATAAAATAGGTTCGGCATTCAGCTTTCACACCCTGATCAACCACTTCTAAAAGCAAAGCAGCTTTTTTGTTTGGAGAATTTGCTGCGGAAGGGAGGGAATTCAGGTACTCAAATAGCTTAGTTGTATCTCTACTTTCTTGCTGGTATTGCCTTTGTTTATCTAGTGTTTGCCCATCTGGAATTCGTCTTTGGGTTATGAGTTTACATCCATTAGCATAGATATCTCTACCTTTGAGTGGGCAAGTGCTAATGTGCATACCCGTAAATTAATCTCTTGATCTGTTCTTTCTTTCAACTCTCTCTTTGCTCTCTTTAGTCTACCAGTGATCTTTAATGGTGTCTTTCAACTCGAGGCAAAATACATTGATAGAATGCAAGTAGGTTGGATTTCAAGGGATGGGAAATTTTTTATATAACTACCTGGGCATCGAAGCTTTTGAAGATATAAATAGTGAATTTACCCTCCTTATAATGGTTAACAATCTAAAAGTAGTGTCTGAGCAGCCAATTCATCATGTGTTCGAATTTCACCACCTATGATACTTAGAGCATTTGCGCATGTTTGGCCCCTTTGTGGAGGAGAGTCTTGGCCAAAAGTGAGGGGTGTGTTAAGGATATATATGCACCTGTGAAATAGGTTCTTCAACTAGTACTTAAAGGGCTCCAAAATAAATTAACCTTCGTTTGCGTAAAATAGGACTAGTTAGGGGCGTAAGCATTATATGGGATCTGTTATATGGATCCCTTGCTAATCTCTCCACATGAGGGTCAGGGGTCGCACGTGCAGAGGAGTGTTAGAGGTTGTCCCACATTGGCTAATTATAACTCCAAAACTAGTATATGAGCTAGGCGGCCTCTCCACTTATCATTAATTGGTTTTGAGTTGGATGCTTTAACAGGATCTCTATGAGAACTTTTGTGCATCACCTTGCCTGTTCTAGCTAGACGTATCGGTGCTACATCGCTTTTTCTAGGGGAAAAGTTCATTTCGTACTTACTGCAGATCTTTACTTTTTCTTTGTTTTGTTGGGTTGGGTTAGTGAGGGTGTTGGAAAAAGGTTAGTCTTGGACTAATTGAATTTTTACCTATTCGATTATCAATCTCTCATGCAGAATCACGTGAAAAAGAGGAACATTTTGTCGAATTACCTCCTGAGATTTGTCAGTTGAAGATAATCGGCTTCTCTAAAGATATTGGAAGTTCCCTGTCTTTATTACCATCATTTATGCATCGTCTGGAAAGCTTGCTTGTAGCAATTGAACTGAAGGACAGGTTAACTGCTTCATTCCCCGAGGGTGAAGAAGTTACCACCAATCGTGTAAGTATTTATTCTTCTTGTATAAGTTGAATAATTATTTTTTAGGCCATATGCCTTCCACACTAATAAGTTCTGCGCATTTGACTCTCTCAAATGTTTTAATATTAGCAGTTTATGGAAATCAACTACTGATGTTGAGAAGTGTCGTACATTTATGTTTTAGGTTCTTGAAGCACTCACAACAGAGAAATGCAATGAGTGGTTTTCTCTTGAAAGGCTTGAAGTGCTTGGCGATGCTTTTCTTAAATTTGCAGTTGGCAGGCACCTCTTTCTTTTGCATGACACTCTAGATGAAGGGCAACTAACGAGGAAGCGTTCTAACCTTGTCAGTAACTCCAATTTGTGCAAGCTAGCAACAAAGAGCAAACTACAGGTAATTAGTGCAGTCGCGATAGAGTGAAATAATACTCTCATTCCCTATTTGTTACTCCCGTTTGGGAGTTACAACTTACAAGTTTTCAAGAGATTTTGCTTCAATCCAATCATTAACGTTCTTGGTCTCCACTTGGCCCTTTAGGCCCTTTAAAAATATTCCAAGTCATTGATAAAAGGTAGGTATGGAAAATTGAGAAGTTTTTTGCTTTTCAAATCGGAGATGCTCTATGGCACATCCAAAAAGGGAAAATGGACTAACAAAACAGGATGGATGAAGTGTAGTTTAAGCCGCACCGCTGGGGTGGGAAAATGGATGACGTAGATGTTGTTACTTTGTCCCCTTTGCTTTATATGGGTATTTTGGTGAGAGAGGAACTGCAAAGACGTTTTGATGGCGTAGAGAGTCCATTGTACAAGTTGTCATTCTAGGAGTTTAATCCCTCCCTTGACCATGGGTAGCACCTCCTTGATGTCACACTCAGCCTTATTTTTTCTGATACGCTTGGATTTTACAGACCATTTTGGTGTTTAGGGAACCGTTTTCGTGGCCTTTTTGTATATTGGGGCATGGCAGGGCATTCCTTAGTGTGGTCATATGTCCCTCTTCCTTTACGCTGATAGCATCCCCTTGGTGCTTTTTCTATACATTACCTTGGCTTATTGAAACCAATATATATTTAGTTAGTATTGTTGGTTTCATCTTCCAATATTTTACTATGAATAGTTTTACTGATTCTGTAGGTGTTAAGTCACTCGCTTTTTTTTAGATGGATCCTCTGCCGTCAAGGCAGAATTATTGGTTGTGAGATTTTGATTTTTTATACATCAAGTGCGACATTTTGGGCGCAGTTGTCGATACAGTTGAAAGTGTCCTGGATGAACTCAATTTAACTATTGACAAAAACAGTGAAAAATGTAGAATGTATATATACTATGTTTTTTTGTTGGTGAAAATGCAACTGTTTCAAATTTGATCAATTTAATTGTTTCGGACTGTGTTGGCATTGTAGGTATATATACGTGATCAATCATTTGATCCCCGCCAATTCTTTGCCCTGGGCCGCCCTTGTTCAGTATTATGTAGTCAGGAAACAGCGAGTATTGTACATTCTCATGGAAATTGTTTGACAAATGGCTCCAACATTGAAATTAGATGCAATAGAAACCATCATTGGTTGCATAAGAAAACTATTGCTGACGTAGTTGAAGCTCTTGTTGGAGCATTCATAGTTGACAGTGGCTTCAAGGCAGCAGCTGCATTTCTTAAATGGGTTGGAATTCAAGTGGACTTTGAGGCCTCACAAGTTAGTGATATTTGCTCTGCAAGCACAATCTTCAAGCCTCTTTCTGCTCAAATGAATATTACAGCCCTTGAAAATTCGTTGGGGTACCCGTTCCTCCATAAAGGTTTGCTTGTACAGGCTTTTGTTCATCCTTCTTTCAATCACCCCTGGGGAGGCTGCTACCAGGTAAGACACATGAATTTAAACTTGTATTTGGGGCATTTCTTGAAAATACTTGTTGTAACACATAATTTTTAACCAGAGGCTGGAGTTTCTTGGAGATGCCGTACTAGATTACTTAATCACATCCTATTTGTACTCGGTCTATCCAAAACTAAAGCCCGGACAGCTAACTGATTTGAGATCGTTGTCCGTGTGCAATAGTTCCTTCGCCAGTATTGCAGTGAATAGGTCGCTTCATGAATTTATACTTTGTGATTCAAGCGGCCTCTCTGCCTCTATGAGTAAATATGTCGAATTCATCAGAACAACAGCTCCAGAGAATGGTTTCGCTGAAGGGCCAAGTTGTCCCAAGGTATTCGCTGTAGACCGTTACCCTTGTCATTGAAACAGCTTGTGTTCCCTTGTGATCTCTTCATCATCTCATAGCTTTTGCTTGATATAACATGTCAATTGGGCTGCCGAAAAAAACTCTGAAACAGTGTGTGCTAGGTGCCAATATGCATGTCCAAAACTAGCTTGTGATATCATTTTTAATGCCTTTCTCCATGTGACCTCGAGGTAATTGGGAGTATCATTGGAAATGGTTACACTATTACCTAGATACGAACATAGGACAAATGGCAAGCAAGAATTCGTATAACTGATTAGGATGTTCAGTTTGGATTACCTTCATATTGGTTGATGGTACACACTGTTGAATATAGGGAGGAGTTATGTAGATTTTTTCCTATTTTTTTCCCACTACCATAGTAATTCCATCATACTGTGAAATACACTCAAATTTTTGGCACATCAATATCCCATGTGGTTATTGGTTGTTGTGATTACTGTAAATTTGAGAAATGATACTTGCATCAAATTAGGAACCGTCTTGAAGTTCAGTTAGTTCTTTTCTTCATCATCACTTGGTTATTGATTCATTTCTTTCTTATCAACATAAACTGCCCTTTGTTTTCTTTTGCGTGACATGGGCACATACAGTCATAACGATATGCATATGAGAGGGGCGTTCTGTCGAAAATAAAAATGTAGCGGTTGGGTTTGGGAACCACTTTTTATCCTATACTTCATTCGAGTTGTGGTTGGTGATTCTATTCGGACCTAGGTCACATAGTCCTCCAGTAAGACCCTCTGCTCCCGTTGTCAACCCTCACACTCGAAAATTTTAATAGTTTGAGATGTTTCCGAAAGACGCTTTCACGCTCTCGCTCATGCTTTGGGCATTATGTGCTAGGTTTGGACAATATCTCATATCCTACACTTCAGTTGGCCATGGTCAGTGCAAAAAAGAACATGTAACTTTAATTAGTTTGATTTTGGGTATTTGGTAATAGTTCTTTCCGTTAAACCAATTTTTACTGATGGTTACAAAATTTTATTCTAATGATCAGGCTCTAGGTGACCTGGTAGAATCTTGTGTTGGTGCCATTTTCCTAGACACGGGTTTTGACCTGAATCGTGTTTGGAAGATAATGCTCTCTTTCATGGACCGAGTTATGAGCTTTTCCAAGTTTCAGCTAAGTCCTGTTCGGGAGCTTCAGGAACTTTGCCAGTTTTATAATTGGGATCTGGAATTCCCAACGTCCAAAAAGGATGGGATGTCTTTAGTTGAAGCTAAAGTGAAAGGTGAAAATGTTTCTGCATGTGCTTCTGCAACCAACATCAATAGAAAAGCTGCCAAAAGAATGGCTGCACAACATTTATTTAGAAAACTGAAGGTAAATATATTTTGTTGTCTTCATTTATTTTCTGTCATTGCTGTGTAAGCCTATGCAATTACCTTGATGTTTGAAGTTGGAAATGCGACCGAACACTTTTAGAAGTGAAGTTTTTTTCTACTTTCCGCTTGTGTTGGTTCGTCTTGAAATCCACCATAGCTACTTGGGGTTTCAGTCGAATAGGGTGGGGCCCTGCCCTGGAGCCGGTCTAGGTTGTTCATTTCTTACATACGATCTTTTGTCCTTGGGTAAGTGCTTCGGAAAGATCTAGGCATTTTGGGGAATTGCTTTGTATCACTAAATCTAATGTTTAGAATGGGAGTGTATCACATTTCTTTAGAACGTGAGCGTATCACATTTCTGAACATGCGTTCCGTGACATAATTCACCACTAGGATATTGGCGTTCTCTATTAATAAAGGTTTATTGTTTCAAATTTTGTTCTTGCTTTACAATTATATGTCAGATGCTTATCGACTCTGTATGTGCAGGATCAAGGTTACAAACTCAAAACTAAATCACTGGAGGATGTTCTCAAGTCAAGCCGAAAACTGGAAGCCAAACTAATCGGATATGATGAAGCACCAATAGATGTTACTGCTCCAGATGCTATCCCATTGGATAAGTTGAAGTTGCAGGAACCTTCTAGAAGTCAGTCTAACCCGAAAGTTTACCCCATTAGTGAAGAGCCGAAAAAGATTACTATCTCCCCCAGCACGAGATCCATAAGACAGCCCCAGCCTCCTTCACTGGAAGCATTGGGGCCACCATCTACTGCAAGCCGTGGAAACAAGCTCTTAGGTGGTTCATCCAAGAAAACAGCACGATCGCATTTGTACGAAATATGTGCTGTTAACTGCTGGAAGCCTCCATTTTTCGATTGTTGCGAAGAGACGGGACCTTGCCACTTGAAAGAGTAAGATCCTAGTCTCTATTACACTTGAGAACCAATTATAGTTTGTGAATGTTAGATAAGATGTGGAGTCATTTTCTCAACTTTTTAACTAAAAATACAAAGTATAATATGTAATAACCGAAAAAAGCGCTAATTCAGTATCTTGTACCAACTTGTGATTCTCATATTTCCACGAAAAGCTTATAGTACCAAATTTCAGGGACTTGTGTGAAGGCCATTTTGCAGGCTGAAAACTGGTTAGATTAGAGATGTAGCTCACTTTACATGAACTCTCTCTGGAGACTATGTTTTGTGTTTTCGAGTATTACATTCTCTGTGTCAGAGTTTTCACGATATGAGGAGCCCGAGACCTCATCACCCAACTTCTTCAAGGAACATGTAAAATACTATATCATGCGGCTCGTCAAAAACATGATGATTGTTTGCGCTTATTTTTATGCCTTCCATTCTGAACCTCTACTTTCTGCAGATTCACTTTCAAGGTCTCTCTGGACATTGAAGAAGCCTCGACCGAGATTGTGGCATTCGGAACACCTCATGCAAAAAAGAAAGACGCAGCAGAGAATGCGGCTGAAGGGGCAATTTGGTACCTGAAGAATGCCGGATACTTGCGTGAGTGAAATTGAGGTTACTCTTTACCAATTTCAGAGCGGGAGCAAAAAAATAATTGCCCTTGCATAGGTTGACATGGAGTAGTAGGTAATAACGCTTACAGAGAAGAGTCTGAACCCCAAGTTTATGTATTTAAGTGACATATATGTCAACTGTGAACAATCCTGTGCCCGTGCCTCGGGGTGTAAGGGACAGGCCAGTATCTTTCTTTTTTTTTTCGCTCTTATTGCCTAGGTAACTGGCTGGGAGGGGAGGCGACCGGCGTAGCTATAATGTATATGAATATGTTGTGATATAATGCATGTATAATTAATTGATTCGATGCCAGAAAATCACTGCAGAATCTGTACTGGTCTGGGAGGACTCCTTAATTTCCCCTTCTTTTTTGGTGCTTTTGTGTATGGTGATACATCACAAAAGTTATACACACCCATTAAAGGTGTATACCATATGCACCGATTGTATGGTCCAGATTCTGCCACCTCATTGGAGATTATATCATTTTTTAGTGTTTCGTAACTTTTCAGCAATATGATTCGTAACATTTTCTATGATTCGTAACATTTTTGTGTGTTCCGTAACTTTTATAAAAAAAAATCGCAACTTTTTTAAAAAAATCGTAACTTTTATAGGGGTGTGTATGATACACACCTAAATAAGGAGTGTGTATTGTAGCCATTTCCGTGAGTATTTATAGTTACTGCTTCAGATGATATGGTTCAATGGGCTAATCATCGTGATAAAAGGATATTTGCTAGTATTGTTCCTTGGGCTTTCCTTATCTGCAACCATAAATCTTGTGGAGAGAAACAAGATGTTTTTTTTCAGAAGGCCGAGTCCATGAATAAGATAAATCATTTTTGCAGATTTTGATATTTTAGCTTTTCAGAATCAATTTTATCAAAAGTTCTTAATAATAGATTCTCAAATTTTGCAAATTTTTAAAAGCTAAAAAGTGAATGAAATTCTAAATCCCAAAGCCGGGTTTGGGTAGGTTCTAGAGTTCTTCGGATTTGATTTTAATTTTTAAGCTTTATAAAAGCTTACTTATTTTTTAGCTTTTTGTAGTAAACAACACCAGCTTTCTTGTATCTTAATCATAATTCCACAATTATAATAAACATGTTTAATCTATTTTCACTAATATCTAAAATATAAAATCTAAAATATATTTCCATCTCATCCTCCAAGTGAAAGGAAATGTCAGAGCATGTGTCACAGGATGACTTTTGAAGCAATATTATGTTTCTGATGCCTTGCACGGCGCATAATTATTCTTTCGGAAGAGGGTAAAAAAGAATGTGAGAGGTGGAATCTGAGCATGATGTTTGATACCTAAATGGCTAATTTCATTCGGCGGACATGGCAAGCTGTTATAGAGTGTTGTTGTCCTTTTTCTTACTTTTTGTGATAACTCTGGGTGTCGGGTTTGTTTATACGCATCTTAATTAATCTTTGAGGGACCAACAAGAGTTTTAAAGCATGTAGTCTGGCCCCGCAAAACTTTGTACTCCCTCCGTCCCATATTTTTTGTTTAGTTTCACCATTTGGAACCTCCTACAAATTATCTACTATATGTTTCAATTTATAATATCTTTTATATGTAATATTGATCTTACTTGAGAGATCTCAATTAGTTCTATTAAACAAAGTTTTTCAAAAATTATACTAAAAACATTATAGATTGTGAAATATAGACAAATTTTTGAAATATAGACAAACAAATCAGAAACCGAGGGAGCAACATCTTGGAGGTTTTGAGTTCAAGACTTTGAAGAGCATAAATTCTTAAATTTCAAGCGTTGACCACCGGACCTTGTTTCCCATTTGTTTTGTATTCAAGCATCTTCAATTCATTTGTATATCTCCATTTTCGAGACCAAATCTCAATATTGAGAGACTAGTTTGCAATTTACGTTATCTTTTTCTTCAACTTTTTATACTTTATGATAGAATCTTAGATGGATCCATCTTCCTTTTTGGAGACCCAAAAGTAAATTTAGAGACCGCATCTTCAAAAAAGACGATGAGTCACTTCAAGATTCACTCATAAAGTATAAAAAATATTGAAGAAAAGAAAAAAAAAAATTGGCTTATTTTGCTCTCTATTCAATTCATTGAGAGTTTCAATAATATTTTTTTAAAAAATTTTTCCGAGTCATTTCATCGAGACGATCTAATAGCATATAAAAACTTGATGCAAAACTAATTAATATGGAAAAAAAATCAAATGAAAAAAAAAGTCAAGTGACTTATTAGGCCAAGAATAATGATAGGTACACACCCTCTCAACCACTCCTCACCACACCCTCTCTCACGTGTGGTGGGACCCACTGGGACCCACCTGGTGAGCCCCACCACACATGTGAGAGAAGGTGTGGTAGGGAGTGGTTGAGAGGGTGTATACCTATCATTTTTGTTAGGCCAAACCTAGCCGAAAACTCATTGTACCCCTCCATTGTCATACAAAAAGTACACGTGTGGTGGAAACTGTCATTTTTTAAAATAGGAAATCATGTACTGGACTTAATTGCAACAATCTTAGTAGCAAGAATTAAATAGGTTGGTTCAAAAGCTTAGGACAATGTGAACATATTTCAAATAATTTAAGGGATAAAAAGTGTAAATAACACCAAAAAAAGAGAGGGAGAAAGGGAATATACCCTAACTCACCCCATTTCCCGCCATATCCTTCCCGCCAAAATACCATCAGAGAGAGAGAGAGAGAGAGAGAGAGAAGAAAGAGATCACTTGCACCGAGTGATTCAAAGAGAGAGAGGTCTCAGAGAGAGAGAGAGAGAGAGAGAGAGAGAGAGAGAGCGCTTGCGAGAGAGTGAAGCCAAGATGTCAGGTTGGGATGAGGGCGCGATCTTCTACAGTGACCAAGCGCAGTTCCCACGCGGTGGCAACGGAGGCGGCGGAGATTCAGAGCAGGCGGCGAGCCGCCACACCATCCTCCGCAAGTTCAAAGAGTTCATCCGAAGCTACGCGCGAAAAGATCAGCCCAATGTATTCCTTTACAGAGAAAGCCTCGTCCAAAACCCTAAATTCCTCCTCGTCGACCTCGCCGATCTCTGCAAATACGACAATCTAGATGAATTACTCCGTACCTCCCCCACCGATTATCTTCCCCTGGTATCGCATATCTCACTGTTTGTATATCCGCAGATAGCTTCATGTATTTTTTTTATTAGTACAAAGTTCTAGCCTTGCGTAGCTTGGTATCATAGTGAAATGACTGGTTTGAGACATTATGTTGAATTAGAAAGAATGGGTCATGAGAATGAATTCTCCACAAGTTGAAGTTCATTTAACGAACTAATCAACGGGATTTTCCCAAAGCATTTGACTTCAACACATATTGATTTATCCAAATGAAAAAACCCCCAAATTTTTTTTTGTGTGTACTGAATTAAGTCCAAACAAGTTAAACACACAGATTCGCACACATATTGTATCTGAGTATAAAAGAGACACAATTGACCCAATATCCTACTACAATCCCACCCAAAACTCATAACTTTCATCGTATATCTATATTGTGTTTGTACAAATTGAATTAGTCAACTGACTACAATTGAAGGGTTCGATGACTCCATACCATTATCCGCTGCCTCCCTGCAATTGTAGATTTTAACAGAAGTTCATGTGCACATGTGCTTTATTTCTGCATGTGAGATATATATACCTACTTTGCAAGACTTGTGTCAAATTGTTGAAATCTGGATTGCTGTTGTGGATTGGTACTAGTTCGAAACTGCAGCAGCTGAAGTTTTGGCCAGTTTGAGATCAAGAGTTGCTGGAGAGACTGGAGAAATGGAGGAGCCGGAGACAGGGGAGGTGCAGATTTTGCTGACTTCTGATGAGGACTCGGCGTCGATGCGATCTCTTGGGGTTAGTAGGTTTACATTCCCTTAGTTTTGTTTCATAGGTTTGGTTTTTGGGTATTGAAATTTGTGTTTTATTTGGCCGACTTTTTAGGCACCATATATATCAAAATTGGTTAAGATATCTGGCATTACAATTGCTGCATCGAGGACAAAGGCGAAGGCAACTTATGTGACTTTGTTGTGCAAGAATTGTAAGAATGTAAAGACTGTTCCATGCCGTCCAGGGCTTGGTGGGGCAATTGTGCCACGGTCTTGTGATCATGTCCCTCAGGTTGTTTTTCTATAGAGCAGTGTTTTCAATTCCCGTGGTTTAAATTTATCATATGGATGCAATATAAATGATTGGTAATTTTGTAGCCTGGGGAAGAACCATGCCCGCTTGATCCATGGATTGTGGTTCCTGATAGAAGCAAATACGTTGATCAACAAACCCTGAAATTGCAGGAAAATCCAGAGGTTAGAGTCCTTCACCACAAGCGAAAAGTTTGAAAATTTATTATTCTGTTGTTAGTCTCTGCTATTTCTTTTGTTAGCCTTTTATTTGCTCATAACATCTTTGATTTGGGAAATGAAAGGATGTCCCTACCGGTGAGCTACCAAGGAATATTCTTCTTTCCGTCGATCGTCAGCTTGTGCAAACAATTGTACCCGGTACGAGATTGACCATAATGGGGATTTATAGCATCTTTCAAGCTTCAAATTCATCCACATCGTAAGACTCTCTTCTATACTATGGTTAAATGATTGATGACTTTGGTGGTTTACATCTTCAGTGCTTTGATTACAGCGATTTTAGATTCTCACATTTGGATTCTTATGCAGCCACAAAGGAGCTGTTGCAATCAGGCAGCCTTATATAAGGGTTGTTGGGATTGAAGAAGCAAATGATGCTGATTCTCGGTGCCCTGCAAACTTCACAGCAGACGAGGTAATTGTTGAATTATCATATAACTGCATGTTGTTTGTAAGTAAATATTGTGTGATAGTATGTGGGTCAAATGGTGGTTGGTTTATGTTTCCCATGTCAATATCTTTTGAAGAGATGAAAACATTGCTATACTTGTGAGTTGTAACATTTTGTGGGAATCTTACCATATGGTGATAAATGTGCAATTTTGAGTTTAAGAATGAAGTGGAACTAACTTTCAGTCTGTCATCTGCGAAAATAGGAAGTGAGGGATTTAGTATTATGTAAGCTCCTTTCATACCTAGTCAATAATGCTGTTAAAGTACTGTTAGCTTTTCAGTATCTCAAATCTACTATCAATGGAGATACCTCAACCCTTTGCAACTTGTGCATGAGGCAGCGATGTAGTGAAAATATTAAGTTTAATTCTCTTGTACTTATAAATTGCAATATTCTATCTTACCCCTTCATAATATTCAATTTTGCAGATAGAAGAATTCAAAAAATTTGCCTCAGAAGGCAATGCATATCAAAATATATGCTCCAAGATTGCTCCATCTATATTTGGCCACGATGACGTGAAGAAGGCTGTGGCTTGTCTTTTGTTTGGAGGATCAAGGAAGGTATATCTTGAAACTTCTGCATTCAAAATGACGCAGAGTAGCTAATAGCTCCGTGAATTTTCTTGCCTGTGCAGTTTTTGCCAGACGGCGTGAAGCTAAGAGGTGATATAAATGTTTTGCTTTTGGGAGATCCGTCAACTGCTAAATCACAGGTTTGATTAGTATTTCTTGTGCTTCTAGTCTGTCAGGTCTTTCCCATCATGTTTTCATGCAAAGGCCAAAGAGTGTTGTTTTCATTGAAAAAACCATATGATTTACATTTTGGGGAGTGATTTCCACACCCCCCAAATTGTTATCCACACCCCCTTTTTTTGTCTTCTAGTGAAATTTTCATATGTAAAAATTTTACTAAAAGACAAAAAGGGGGTGTGGATAACAATTTGGGGGTTGTGAATATCAATTACCTACATTTTTTTGGCTGTCACCATATTATTTACTCAAGTGAGAGAAAAAACTTGTGTGCTCAACATGGTTCATGCTCTTGTTTTCAAGCCAGCACAAGTAAGTTACCAAGTTCTTGTCATTTTTCTGTAAAGTTCCTCAAGTTCGTTGAGAAGACAGCTCCAATAGCTGTATATACTTCAGGAAAAGGCTCATCAGCTGCTGGTCTTACTGCTTCTGTAATTCGAGATAACAGCTCTGTAAGTTCACAAACTTGCTTGGAGATAGTTGTGTTCAATTGTTTCCGTTCTCCAAAATAATAAAAAAAATCTGACTCGTATATTCATTTTCCCTTAGCGTGAATTTTACTTGGAAGGAGGAGCTATGGTTTTGGCAGATGGAGGTGTTGTCTGTATTGATGAATTTGACAAAATGAGACCAGAAGACAGGTAATAGAACTAATATTAGGTGTTAATGAACAGCTTTTTCATCTCTTTAGTTCTAGATTTCTGATGGGTTTACATATGTGTCATCTAGAGTTGCTATTCATGAAGCCATGGAGCAGCAAACCATTTCCATTGCCAAAGCAGGAATAACGACTGTTCTGAATTCTAGAACCTCTGTGCTTGCAGCAGCTAATCCTCCATCTGGGCGTTATGATGACCTCAAGGTCAGTAATGTTTCTTCTTGTTTTCTTATCCTTTCTTCGTCTTTACTTCACATTTTTTATACATAAACTGAGCAACTAACAAGATGATTTACCTTTCAGACTGCTCAAGACAATATTGATTTGCAGACTACTATTCTTTCAAGATTTGATCTGATCTTCATTGTGAAAGATATAAGGTTGTATAGTCAAGACAAGGTACTGAAAAACTAGTTAACCATGGACCAATGGTCAGGTCTTGTTTGGGTCGAAACAAAAACAGAATTGTTACATTTGCACTAAGATAGAAGTCATACTTTGGTTTGGAGTTTAGTTTTGAGAAAAATTTCTGCAAAAATGGTAGTCAAAGATCAAATATTTTCTTTTACTAATTTCTGAACAGATAGTCTTCGGATATAGATTTAATGAGAAACAACATTTGAAATGTAATGCAAGGATGCCTAATGTGTATCAACTAATTGGAATGGCCTCCCTTTTACAGAGTATAGCTAGCCATATAATCAAAGTTCATGCCTCTGCTGGTGCAACCAGGGGTGAAACGACTAGAGTTTCTAAAGAAGATAACTGGCTGAAAAGGTATGAACCTCTTCCAAATGTGGCTCTGTCAATCTATGGTTCGATGCTATATCGTTTGCACTGCATGTTTGCAGGTATATACAATACTGTCGAACTGAATGCAAGCCCCGTCTTTCTGATTCTGCAGCCACAATGTTGCAGGAGAGTTATGTTAAAATTAGACAGGTATCCCTCGATTGGCTCACACATAGTAAATAGAAAAGTAGACAGGCAAGAAGCTCTTAGGGACCCCATGAGGTAGAGAACTTTTCAATTCTTCTGAAATAGTCTGATATGGAACACAGGGAAATATAAAGGCTAGCAATAAATCTTCAAAACCCCTAACCGGTCTCCTATTCCGTCAGGTGTTTAGGTCCCGGTTAAAGAATTGGGCCTTCGTGTGCCAAAATGGTATCTCTCTCATTAGGACTGTAGCAATGTTCTTAGCACTGTAAACAATCAAACAAAAATTGGAACAAAGGAAAGAGGAGGAACAAAGGATGGGAATTTCCGTCAGGTGTTTAGGTCCCGGGTAAAGAATTGGGGCTTCATGTGCCAAAATGGTCTCTCTCTCTCTCATTAGGACTGTTGCAATGTTCTTAGCACTGTAAACAATCAAACAAAAATTGGAACAAAGGATGGGAATCAGTATCGTTAATGATTTTCTCTGACAATGCTCAGGATATGAGGCGGCAGTCAAATGAAACTGGGGAGGCAGCTGTAATACCAATAACCGTGAGGCAGCTGGAAGCTATAGTAAGGCTGAGTGAAGCACTTGCAAAGATGACACTGTAAGTCAACATAGAGGGGCTTTTGTTATAACCAAACCAAACCAAACCGAGCCTTATGTCCCAATCAATTGTGTGTTTGTTATCTAATTTTAATTTCTTTTGCCAATGAATGTTACTTGGGAAAGAACTTACGGTTCTTCCCACAATGGCCGTTCGAACTCTCGTTGTATGGATTCTGGGTGGTTGAAATTCTCGAAGAAAGTACATGTAAATGAGGCAAATTTGATTTGACCTAAAATTTGCTAGCTACAGCTGCTACTAGGATATTATTCAAACAATTTAGCTTACTGAGTTTTTTTTTTTTGTGTGTGTGTGTGTGTGTGTGGTTATTTCTTCTTTGTGTTCGATTGAAATCCAGTAAAATTTGGTACTTACTAATTTTTTTGGGCACTGTGATATAGGTCCCATGTTGCAAATGATAACCATGTTGTGGAAGCTATCAGGCTTTTCAACAATGCCACAATGGATGCAGCGAGGTCAGGAATCAATCAGCATATTAATCTTACTCCTGAGATGGCAAACGAGATAAAGGTTCGTGTTGAACAAGACTTATTCGCATCCCTATTCAATGATTTCTATCTCGTAGTGGTTTTACAATTCAACTGTCCCTTTTCATAAACAGCAAGCAGAAACCCAAATCAAGAGAAGAATGGGCATTGGAAGCCACATATCAGAGAGACGGCTGATTGATGAGCTCGGCAGGATGGGGTTGAATGAATCCATTGTAAGGGTCAAATGCCTTGTACTCGTGAATGAATTCAAACAGCCAGTTAAAATCCTACAGACAGCCGGAAAAGTAAAATGTATACCAAATATCAAAATGAGTCTATTGACAATAAATAACCCGAAATTCTTAGCTTACTTAAATCCTTCATCGATTTTGTCCATATTTCGAATGTACCATTAAATTAAACGATATCCAAAATGGGAATGACGTTAAAGAGGAAAGATACCGGGAAAAAGTTGTACTTCCTGCAATTTCATACCCACTCTGAATAATTATTGCTGCTGGATGCAAAAGGAATGTCACTAGAAAGACAATAGCATACTTGAAACCAATGCCCGTTCTTAGCTTCCAAGAGCATATTGGTGCACAAAATTTGTATTGACGAGGTTTTCACATTTGGCAGGTTAGGAGAGCTCTGTTAATCATGCATCAGAGAGATGAAGTTGAATACAAGCGAGAAAGGCGTGTTGTTGTTCGGAAAGCTTGATATTTGATCGTAATCTGTTAGCACTGATTAGTAAGCTGTTTGGGATGTATACATTGGTTAGGATCAAGCTGATCTTCATTTGTCATTGTGCGGACGCCAAGCAACACTGCGCGTGGGGACAATTTCAGAGCAATCCCTTCTGCAAGTTTCTAATTTATAGGGCTCTGAAAGTGGTTTGATGGTTAGAGATTCCAAAAGTAAAAGCTTGTATGACTGGGAAATTTCTCCTTTGTTACTGTCGAGGAACCATTCACTAATGTACCCAGTTAATGCATTCAATTCTCGTCATTGACAAAGAACGTGATCATTGGTTTTACTTTTGAAGACCATTACAGAACCGGGTAAGACATCAAGTTAAGGTGACTGAAAAACAAACGCCAAGTACTAGAACAGTGAAAACTAGTAATTTATTGGTTTGATCCAACATGATTTGAGTCTCGTGTTTTCCACTAAACAGGGTTCCAAACGAACTTAGCTGGTCACGAGTAGCTCGTGGCTTGGTTTGGTTTGACTTATTTAGTAATTGATCCGAGCTCTCGAGTTTTAGGCTTGTTTAGTAAACGAGCTTGGTAAAGTTATGCTTGGTTTGCAAAAGCTCGGCTCGTTTAAGGAGGCTCATAACGAGCTGAGCTCGAGCTCAATTTTGGCTCGTTTACTTAACGAGCCAAGCTCAAGCTCTACAAAGCTTGTCTCGGCTCGTTTACACCTCTAAACATGAGAGCTTGGAATGTACAGCTAGAAAAGAACTCTTTCAAATACGGTTCGTTAAGTTTTTATTGAGGCTTGGCTCGAGCTCGAATTCGTTAAAAATCTTAACAAACAAGCCTAAACAATGCTCGGCTTGATAAGTCTTGTTTACTTTTTAGAGGAATAAAATTATATAACTTTTTATTCTAATTTGATATCTTAATGCACTATCTTTTCAAAAACTTATTAAATTTCACTATTATTTTGAAATTGAAACTATTTTCCTTGTAGTGTATATAGATATAAAACATATATACATGCACAAGTAAATTTTTTTTTTTTTATCTTATGCCAGTGTATGTATACATATATATTTTTTCGTTGGCTTATTAAGGCTCGCGAACAAGTTCAAGCTCGAGTCAAGACTAGGCCAGCTTGGCTCGTTAAGTTTTCAGTGAGAGCTCGAGCTCATTAAACACTTAATAAATAAAAATAAGCTCGAACACAGTAAAATTTGACTCGCCTCAGCTAGTTTGCAGTCCGTTCATAATCATAGACTCATAGCTCATAGTTACAGATAATAGTTGGAGATCAAGATCCCACTCCAACTCAGCTGCTTAACCGTTTTGCGTTTTTTTTTTTTATAACTTTATTAATTAAAACTCGCATTATTCAACTTTATTCCAAAACTACGTGAAAACGTGTTTATGAATCACACTTTCTTAAAAATGTGTTTGAGAAACACGTATTTTGCGTTGGTTAAGATGCATTAACAGAAAAATTAAGTTAATCCTAAACACGTTTTCTTTGATAAGCACGTTTTCTGAAAGCGTGTTTACCTTCTGAGAAAGTGTTTTGAAAACTTACTTTCACCCAAAGGAGTCCTCCAACTCTTCGGAAGAGGATAGCACACCGGACAGCCGGAGGATGCTGTCGGCGTTCATCTCCCCAAACCCGAACCCTAGAATTCTTCCTTGGAATTTGAAGTCTGCGGCGGTCATGTCGTCTTCTTCTTCTTTCGCTTCCGTTCGTTGTGCCTCTTCTCTCTCACAACCACCCCTCAGGTCCTTATCTAATTCTCTCTCTCTCTCTCTCTCCATTATTTCATATATATGCTTCTCTCCTTAGTTTCATGTTACTGTGTGAAGCCTTAAAGTAATCATTAACTTTTTTTTTTTTGGAATCTACGTAGATACGCAGTTCTTGGGGCTGGCTTTGCTGGCTTCTCCGTAGCTTGGCATTTGTTACAGGTACTCTCTCTCTCTCTGTGCGTGTGCTTATCTTAAAGTTTTATATTTGTAGATGTTAACTGAGTAAGAATGAGGACTTCAATGATTCTGTTTGGAACCTATAGGAAAGGAAAGGTAAATGAAAGAAACTCTAGCCAAAAATTTGGAAAATTTCCTGCTACTTACAATCCGGTCATTAACATAATGCATCAATACTGAGCGCCCTGAATGAATAATTAATGGACAGCATGATAGTTGCTGTATTATTGGACGGTCGCTGACTAGTGACTGGGTTATAATGGGACTACTGGTCCGTGATGTTGAATTATTTTGTTGTTGTTCAAGAACATTACACATGTAAAACATTGGACATTGAAGATGCACAGCAAGGGAAGGTTTGGTTGGAGGTTTAAAATCAATAAGAGACAAAGATATGCGTATGGATTGGGCAAAATGGATTATTCATTTATTTGCCTCGGATGAGCATGGGTTTCTTATCACAAAAACTTGTCTTTTGGGATGTAATGAATGGCTAGGGAGGAATAAGTAGCTGTGAAATTTTTTTGGAAACTGTTCACGATCTCTCAGTTAGTATTTAGTTTGTCTAGTTGTGAATATACAGTTGGTTGTTCTATAGAACTTGGCTCAACTGGAAATAACCAATTCATCATTTGAATACTTAATGCACATTCAGAAGGTCTAAATGTTTGGTCCTGAGAGAACTTTGCATGCGATGTATCCTCATTGCCGAGGATGTTACATAGTTAACTTTTCGTGGTCATAGTGATGGTGGATTTATGCAATCTAGTGTTTGGTTTCATTTCTTTGCAGCACAGTTCGAAGGAGTTGCCCATGTGCATTGACATTTATGATGAAGTTGGCATTGGTGGGGGTGCATCTGGAGTGGCTGGAGGGCTCCTTCATCCATATTCCCCTAAAGGTTCCCATTTGGCCGTTTTGTACCCTGAAAAAATAATTTTAGCCTAGTAGGTTTACTTTTTAATCATTTCCTTTCATTTTTATATTTTTTTTAGCGATATCCATGTTTGAGATTGGATTCTTTTGAGCTTATTAGTCTGATTCTAGCAGTTAAGCTTCTTTGGCGGGGTGCAGAGTGCTGGAGTGAGAGTTTGAAGCTTTTAAGCATTGCAGAAGCAACAATGGCGTCCAAAGAATTGAAATCAGAAACTCCAGATTTTGCTGAAAATTGTGATAGTTTCATAGCAAACAGAAGGTTGGTTCTCTATTTCTTGTAGCGCTTCTACTATCCCTATCTTTTACTTTTAGCTTTGGATTGATTCGTTCATGGTTCATTTCATTTTATTTCTTTTTCTCTTTTGAAGTCTAGGTGGTTGTTAAGAGTAAAATAAGTTACACCATTGCACATTGATGGATGCTGTCTTACAATATTTTTGAATGCTTCAAACTCTTGGGTTTCTGTTATTACTTCATATATTTTGACATGGACAGCTCTGTCGGGATTATTGGTTTTTTGATTCTTGACTAACCATTTGGTAGTTCTGCTTTCCTGTGTTCCTTTCCTTGTTCATCCATTGGGGATGCAGTTTATCATTTTAGGGGTTGGTTTTTCTCTTGTTTCTATGAGAATCAGTGGATATGCAAAATTTGAGATGGATTTTTTTTCACTTCAGAGGCATTCTGAGACCAGCAATCAGTTTGAAGCATTTGAACGTTTTAACCGATGTATGTTCCTTTAAACTTCCTGTAGTCTTGCAATGTTTACGAAGAATTTAACATTTGTAGTATTAATTGCTTCTGTTTCCATTGAGTAGAATGCTCAGAACAGTCTTCCCTGTTGCAAAATAGAGTCCATTGATAGGGATGCTGCCCAAAATCTTGTCCCCAGTTTGTGTGTACCTTTGAACTCTGCCTTTTACATGCCTGAGGCTATTAATGTTCATCCTCGACGTTATCTCAAGGTTTAGTGAACAGTTTTATAGCTCATCTTGTATAAAGTTGTATTCTATTTCTTTACATTATCTCATCAACTGGCATTTTATGTTAGGCACTTTATTTAGCTTGTCAAGACCTGGCGAATGAGCTGTCGACTTCTGGTTTAAACATGAAAGAGTTGCATCTGCACAAGATGTCTGTTAACAACCTTCTTGAACTTGCAGGTACAGAAACATACTGTTGTTTCAGTTTCTTGTGGCTGCAATCTGTATTTTTGGAGTATATGAGATACATCTCTCTTTCGAAGTACTTTCTCAATCTTCCTTGAAAATTGTTGTGTGAGCTTGCTGCTACCAGTTGCAGAAATCAACTACTGAAATTGGGCTTATGGCTGACCTTTATACAATTGACTGCTTGCCTGATCTAGCTTTCCCCATTGGGTAATAATACTACAGTGCAATAGTCAGTTTTACATCAGCAAGAGAAGACTATTACAATTCAGTTACCACTCCATCCACGCAATGGAAAATAAAACTTAAGGTGTTTTTGGGACTCGATATATTGATTGAAATCCTACAACCCTGTACCCATATGATTTTGGCATTCTAAATGGACCTGAAGTTGCCAACATTTGCATGGCCCCAATTAATCGTACTTGTGATCTCTCTTTTTCTTTCCCTCCTAGGCAAGAAGCTTGAGAAATCTTTGGAAATTTGCTACTTCATTAGCTTGAGATTTGATGGCTTATCTAGATAGACTACTTGGGAGGGCATATTTTTAACACTCACAGAGAAATTTTATTTATGCTTGTAATTTTCTTTTTCTTTTTTCAGGTGAATATACTGCAGTAATTGTTTGTCTAGGTGCTAGAGCAGGGTTTCTTCCAGAACTTTATGGGAAGCTTCCTTTAAGGACGTGTAGAGGTGTCGTTGCTCATCTGCAGCTGCCTGATGATATAAGGTAAAAGCTATATTATGCCTTGTATACAGAGGCACTAAAATTGCATAAAGAGCCACTAAAATGATAGACTTGATTATATTCTATGATTCCCATAATGTTTGAAGAAAAATTTCACAGCTTGTGGATGATCGTGCTGGAACGGTCTTTCCAGAAGTCATCTAGGTTTTTGTTTTCATCTTTGGGTAGTTACAAAGATTTTTTTGATAATTTCACATGAGCATAGGTTTGTTCGAGGACATCTTGTGGAAATCAGAGTGGAAATGTTTCATTGGTTTTTAGGTTTGTGGATAATATTTATTGGGTAGGAAGAAGTTTTATTTATCTTTTCCCTTCATCTCTAACCTTTCCTTCTAGAGAACTTTCCACAAATCCATGTTCCATACGTAACCTTACTGTCTTGTGTTATCTTAGAACTTCATTTCCTCAAATTGAAGTATCTTGATTATGTGTTTCAGTGAAGTTTATCCAGACCACGCCCCCTCAATCTTGTCAGACGCATGGCTTTCTATCCAGGGCCCTCGCAATCTACAATTAGGATCGACATGGGAATGGAATTCCAGAAATTATTCATCTCATGTCCCTTCAGAGGAAGCTTCAAAAGCCCTACAAGAACTCCTACCGAAGGCAGCTGCTATATATCCAGCCATAAAGAATTGGGCTTTCACCGGAGCAAGTGCAGGTCTAAGGGCAATGCCTCCTCTTACTCCCGATGGATCGCTGCCACTTTTGGGCTGTCTAGATGATTTTTTAGGTGGTAATCACACTTGTAAATATTGGTTATTTGGAGGGCTTGGTTCGAGGGGATTATTGTATCATGGTTGGCTTGGGAAATTATTGGCACAAGCTGTGCTTTCCTGTAATGAAGATTTATTACCCTCTGAACTGACGTCTTGGAGGAATAAGAAAGAGAGATGATAAATACAAGAATTTCTTGGTCTCAACTCTCAAGCTTTTTTAATTAGATTTCCGTTTCCATTTACTGAATTCTAGTTCTGCTGCAATGCTTGGTTGGGGAACCACCGCGTTTCGCGTCAGATAGGTAAATACCCAAAAATTCTGAAACTCGCGTTTCGTGTCAGATAGGTGAATAGGTTTATTCCAAAGTTATTCTCATTTGACAACTTGCCAGTATCTCACAAAGCATTGAGGCAGCAGAATGTCGTTCCTACGGTTGCGATAAACTAGAAACCATGTTACATTTACTCGGAACTGGTACACAGACCAAATGTCGATGACCAGTTCTAACGCAGAATAGAAGTTACAGAACACGACAGTACAGGTCTACAAAAGCAGTAATTACAAAGCCACAAAGGAAGCCTAGTCATTTGAGAAAACTTTTACAAAAATCGCCTCGGCATTATCAAAAACCGACATCATCGTTGCTGTACTAGCTGATTTCCGATAGCACAACAATACTGGTGCAGGACGAAGCTCCAGTTTCCAAACCTTAGCATGTTGTCCACACGTAAACCTGGCCGCCACTTGTGGCTCCCGCTAGCATTCCAATCCTGTAAGGGTGAGCATCAAAGCGACATGGAATGGCAGAGACATGGGGGCTCTCTAAAGTTCCAATACTTGTTCTCTTGGATGAAGAGATAATGTCGACTGCTCTGTTCATATTTCCGATGAAGAGGTATGAATCATCCCAGCCCCATATTGCTCTGCGTTGTTATGCAAGAGAGAAAGGATTTGTTAACAATTAATCCTGTGTAGTGATGCAAAATTATGTTTCTGTATCTTGTTGACAGCAAAAACCGATGAAATGCACCATTGTGCACTTCGAATGTGGTGATCCAGATTTCACGTGGTTTTGTATGTGAAATTCCCATGTCAAAATGAAGATCCCAAAGCCTATGTAATTAACTAATTATTCATCACGAGTGAGAGATCCTACAGATTTCGGACCAATGGAAGGAGACCCGATGTGGGATGATTTTTTGAAACAAGAACTTTGAAGAGTGTAGGATAGGTTCTTTCCTACAAAGAGTAAGTTTGAACAGATAAAAAAGAACCTCAAAAAACCATGAAAACCTACACACGTAAGTTGTCGATGACAATTGTAATTAACATGGAAGGATACCCGAAGTAGGAAGATTTCTCGAAACAAGAACTTTAAAAAAGAACCTAAAAGAACCTTGAAAACCTACACATGTAAGTCAATCAGAATCGTATTAATATGTACGTCAATCACATGTGCAATTAATATGCGATATCACCCTGTCTGTGCAAATCCAATTGCGTTGTGTATCACATGCGGACATAATGTGCCAATTGTCATGCAACATGGTAAATTGACCACCTAATTAAAGAGATAGGACCGAGTATAGACCTGCATTTGGATCAAAAGATAACATACGACAATATAATCCATTGGGTAGGTTATGAATCATTTTCCACCATCTTCTTTAAGGACGAACATGCAAGGCTGGGTAGAAATTATGTATAAAAGACAAGCATCATAAGAGAACAGGGATGATTCACATCTAACTTATTGATCATTTATAATTTTTTTAGCATATAATCTATATAAGATTCTGAATTCAGGTTAGTTTTGCCAAGTGAATCGGTTGAAAAAGCACTTAAATTCAGTTAAACTCCAGATAATGGTGACAATGCCGCACCAAAAAAGTCAGTAATCAGTTTCACCAAAATAGCCCAAGGTGATTGTCCAGAGCTAATCAGGGGCATTTGACAACGTAAGATAAACCATACCTGAATGAAGAAATCCATCTTCCCGTCTGGTTATTATGATGCATCATACTCGAGTCTTCAAAATTAGCTCCAGTCAGTAAGCCGACTTTGTCGTCAAAACTGTATACTCAAAGATCAGTGAGTGTGACCAAGCCGTCTACCAAGGAGGACCATTTAATGTGACCTAAACCAAGGGTAAGATGCAAGTTGTTTTGGACCAAACTAGATTTGATGATATAATACATTAAGTGAAGAGACTGATTAATACCAAGTATTTGCTCATGTTCCTAACACTGACCAGAATCCAGATCCAATATACTTATGCACCAATGAATTCTACCCCTTAAAGCGAAAATAATACAGAATCTTTTTGTTTCAACTAGAAGTTCCAAAACAAAATACATAAATGATAACTCAGATTTTGCAGTTACACCTATCTGAAATAGAAAATAAATCAAGCTGAAGCCACATCACAAGCTACACGACAATTTAATAATTTCAAGTTCATAATCAATATATCTAGTCTAGCATCTTAGAGCAACATTACCAGCTTTCAGGAAAAAAATATTCGCTCTCCCAAGGCAGGTAAGCTTATTGCTTAAGAACTACAGTCATATCATATAGAAGCATAGTATGATGTCTGCTGATGAAAAATATAGTATAATGTTCTATTTTGTATCAACTTCCGATTCGATTTTCACTGAGAGACACCAATGACACTGCATGTAAAAAAGTCTTACATACCTTGTTGTCGCTAGACAGCTTCCAGAAGGTGAAAAGTAAGCAGAATGAACAGCCCTTTTGTGGCTTACCGTATTCAACGGATTTGGCCTAACTGCATCAACAAATCTCAAATCCCAAATGCAAGCAGTCCCATCTGTGGAACTTGTTGCCATGATGTTAGTGTTATTCGTGCTGAAATCTATTGTGTTGATCCTATCACTATGTAAAGTCCATGGGGTTAAAGCTTTTCCAGCCCTCTCATCCCACATATTGACAATTCCTTGACCTTTGGCAAAATATAAGGACTTAACATCATTTGGTCGTTGAGAAATGGAAAATATAGCATCATCACTGGAATATAACAAGTCGAAAAACTCCTTCTCGACATCCATCAACCGAAGAAATCCATCATAGCAGCTGCTATATACCTGCATACGCACCGACAAAAATAGGAAAATCATCCATCCACAGCAAATTAGTGGTGAGCAATGGCTCCATGTCATAAGCCATGGCGCAAAAGGAAAATAAGGAATGCAAAAGCCAAGTTGAGTCATGTAACTCATGTCACTCCCTACAAATGAGATACAATATATTGGACTCAGATATGAGTATCTGTGAGTATCATGTGAAGTTCGAAGTGGTAGAACCCTTTTTTTTTTTTGTTGCTAAGTACTCAATTCATATAAAGCTCAAACCAAAATAGAACCTCAAAGGGGCATACCCCAGTAAAACAAGCATGGCCATGCGTGCCAGAGAATACTCCTGCACAATATCTCCGTACAGATACTCCACAAAAACAAACCAAAACCAAATGAAACAAAAACCTACTTTACTAAGAGTAATGTACTCAGCCAAGTTCCAGTTAGTTCGTGGCAGTATTTGTTAAAACTTTATAATCTTTAGTTTGTTGATGGTATTTATTTGTGACCCTCTCTAACCTACTTTGTTTTTAAATTGTATTTCATATTGTTGCGATACGTGAATTAGTTTTATTTCAATCCTACCATTCTTTCTTGTTCAAGTAGTTTGGATACAGGGTTATCCGAATATACCTGATCCTTATTGGAAGGCAGTTATGGTTGATTGTCCAATATCCCTGTTGGGTATGGACTGTATGGAGGCGAGAATGGGGAAAATTTTCCCAATTGATATGATTGGGGGTGGACTAGGGTACTCCAACCCATACCTTACTGTTGCCATCCCTGCTGATATACCACACCCTTACCTAAGCATAAAGTACGAGTGTACGATACAAGTAATTCAAAGGTTCAAATGAGTCCATGTATCAATGGTAATGGCAAAACAAGTACACAATGCATCAAGTAAAGAGTATAACCATCTTTTGCTTACTCCATTACATGACTAAAAAACCATGAACTTCAAGTAAATTACTGAAGCAATACCTTTGACAAAGAACATGGTTGAACTACAATCCCCGAGACTGGCCCTGAATGAGGTTGGTATAAGAAAATCCCATCTCCATCCTCCTTTTTAGCATCAACATTCCAAAACCCAATATTCCCATACTTGTTCCCCACAGCAACCAACTTCATATCCGTTGACGGAAAGAACCTCACCGTAAATATTCTCCCCGGCACAATCCTAGCTACATTCTCCGGGTCCAACCTCAGCGATTCCAAATCGACGCAACCTGAAACCCTAATCGGATAACCCAAATTCTCATTTTCACCACCATAGCACAATTGGGAGTTCTTCGAAACACCCATTAGTGTTTCAACTAGAACTTGGTCAGTGGCATCACCGCAGTACGCATCTCTCATGGTAACAGGGCCCAATATAGGTTTTAATTCAGGGGTTTCAGTTAGGGTTTCATCCAAATCGTCTTTTAAGCCTCCTGCAGTGGAGGCATCGGGTGGCATTCCTCTGCTCCGTAGAGACCTTCGGACTACGATTGGGGTTTCGGGCTTGGGTTTCTTCTCAGGAATCACCTTGAAAGACTTGGTTTGTGCCCTAAAGAGAGATAATAAGACAGCTTAATCGACGAAATTGACATATTGATGCATGTATCGAACTTTATTGCACAATTTGTATGGGTATTTTGAACTAGGATAATATGAAGAGAGAGGAAGAGAGATACAGACCTTTGGCGTTTGGTTGATGCTGTGAGATCGTTGATTTTGGAATGGATGTTGAGAGAAGCGAGCATTTGGTCATTGCGCTTTATGTTCTCGAGCCTTCGGCGCTCGTACTCTGTTAACTTCTTAGGCGCCATGGGAGAGAGACAAAGTTGCACACAGAGAGAGAGAGAGAGAGAGAGAGATAGAGGTGTCAACTTTTTGGAGCGAGCACAATACGCGAAAAAGTAGGCATACGCGGGAAAGAGAACTGGCGGGAAACAGAGAGAAAGGATCCTCTTCTCTTCAGAAACCCCATCCTACACGCCATAGTAGCAAACAAATCCCTCAAAACCACATCAAGCTCGCTTAAATGGCCGAGAAATATAATGCACCGCTCACTCGTTTGAGTCGTTTCCCCGTATTTTATCATGAGCAATGCTACATGAACTAACTAAAATACAACCCATTTCCCTCCCTTCTTTAGCTCTCTCAAGCTGATTATCTGGCGCCAAAGCCGCCAAATAAGAACCTGCTTTTCGCTCATCGGTTCCATCTTCCATGGCTAATTTGCAATACATGAAGAAATTATTGGTTTTGTATCTTTCTCATGCCTTGTTTCAAAAATTGACTTAAGCGAGAAACTTCATGGCTTGAAGTTGGCTTTTACTTGATGTATTGTGAGAGAATAATCTGTCTCATAAAACACAATAAGTCAAATTTTAAGTCAATTTGAAAATAAGTCAATTTCTGAAACCCCTCACTCCCTATCTCTAGGGATGGGCATGGGGAGGGTAGGGGGTGGACACCACTATTTCCATCCCTAATCTCCAAACCTATATCAATCCCCATACCCACCCCAATCTCCACCAGGGATTTTTTTTTAACCTCCATCCCCGCCCCAATGCGGGAAATGGGGATCCCCAAGGAAAATTGGGGATCCAAAATTTCACTCAAACTATTCAAGTGAATACCAAAGAAGTTGTATTAAAATTCAAAGCTAATGACAAAAGTGGTTCCCAAAGATAATTAAAACGTACCAAGTCACTCAAAAGTGGTATTGCAGTTCCTGTTCTTTTTTTTTTTTTTGTGGTTTCTGCGTAGATTAAAATTTCACTAAAAAGTGCCACATAAAATAAAAGTAAAGGTGAAAACCTTCCTTATACAACCAACCAACAAGTTATAAGTTATAAACTTATTCGGGAAAAAAAAAACCTTATAAACTTATAATATAGTATACCTATATATGTGAGCGGGGATGCAGGGAGGGGAGGGGCAGGGATGGGAGGGACGGGGATCGGGGAGGGGATTGGGGAGGGGACTGACTATACCATTTCCTATCCGATCCCCAAATTTTTTTAAAAAAAATCCTCATACCCTACCCGATCCCTGAATCCCCTACCCATTTGGGGAGGGGACAGGTTGGATTGGGGAGGGTTGGTTGAGATGGCCATCCCTACCTATCTCTCTCTCAATTTCACAGCTTTTCATTGAACTGCAATTTTGAAGCATTTTTTTTTAAACCATAAAACATAACAATTTTAAGCTTGATAATCAAAACTTTCATGACTTTGTTTTAAGAGATCCTTCTTTAGTTACAAGTACTTTTTTTTTTCTTTTTATTCACTTTGAAGTTGGAAATGAAAAAAAAGCAAATGTGTGACGTTTATAGTGGGATCTGTATATTTGCGCTCAAGATTGTAAGGGCATCTCCAGTCGTGGAGTTAAAAATGCGGTGTTTGATGAGCACAAATTATTGACACATATAAGCTCCATATCATATGTTGTTAGTCCATAATTGCGCGAAATTGTGTATGTTTATTTATTATCTTTCTGTTCATTTATAGTGAATTATTTATTTGCAGAAAAATATGATAATAGTACGTTCATGCTTCTAGAATTTCTCATTACGAATTAGAGAGCCACCACGTGCCATAAAATAAGGAGCCAATTTGAAGAGTGTTTTACCTAATTTGTAAAGAAATCAAAGAATATGGTACAAATCTTAATTTTCATGGAAAGGATATCACTACGAGCTCATTAGCCATCTTAATTTTGACGTGTATCTTGGCTGGTAATGATGGAATTCTTTGGGATCTTGCTTGGCCAATACTAGTGCTCTATTTAAAAGTCAATGTAAAGTCTAAAGCTTTATAAAGGCAGTTTGACTAGGAAAAGAATCTTCTTGATTCAAAAGGCAAGATTCTCGGCATCTATATAAATACAGTTGGGTTATTAGCAAGGGGGAGGACCGATCAGAGGAGTCGGCTAGGGGACACCATTTTACACCGCGGCTGCGGTGTAATAAGGATACGGCTTGGAAATAAATAAGAGGAGCAAAAGAAATATTTGTAAGCTTTATTATTTATGAATTCTAGTCAGTTGTTTGACTTGTTTTTATCTATGAGCGGCTAGATTTCTAGACTAGGGTTATGGATGAAGTCTCATGTTTCGTAGTAATTATTTATATACTTTTTATTTTTTTTGCGAACATGTGATTTAATCGAATAATCGTTCTTATCTCATTATAATTAGAGCATCCCAATGGCATACTAAAAAAGAAAAATACTCAAATTTTGGTATTTAGACACTCAAAAAGGGCTCACATTGGCATTTGGATAAGTACTCAAAGTTAGCAACATTTTTTTTATAAATACTCAAATTTTGGTATTTGGATACTCAAAACTATCAACATTTTCCCAATAATCAAACTTGCATACTCAAAACTACCAACATTTTCTCTTCTTTTGATTATGGACAAAAATAAACCATTGTAGAGCTTCACATTGCTAACTTTAAAAACCCATTAGAGCATCACTAGTGGTATACTCAAACACAAAAATACTCAAAGATGAGTATTTTGATACACAAAAGAGGCTCACAATGGTATTTGGATAAATACTCAAAGTTAACAACATTTGTTACAAATACTCAACTTTTGGCATTTGGATGCTCAAAACTACTAATCTTTCTCAATAGCCAAACCTCAATAACCAAATTTTGGGGACCACACCCTATCAAAAGTAACAACATTCTCTCCCCATTTTTCAAATACTTAATTCAAAACTCAATTTTTTTGCACTTTCTCTCAAAAATTGAAATTATCAATTTTTAATCTTTACCAAAATATGTTCAAGATTGATCTCATTTTAACCGTATTGTGAATATCTTTTAAATGGTACTAATATTATAAAAAATATATATGTACAAATTTAAAGTTGTGCCCATTTTATGAATAAAAATAGAGTGAATAGTACTTTTTTGATTATGGACACAAATGAACCATTGTAGAATGGTAGATACTCAAACTTATAAACTCATTAAATGAATACTCAAAATGTGATGCGGCAATATTTGAGTATCCATATTTGAGTATACCACTAGTGATGCTCTTAAATGAATACTCAAAAGATGATGTGACAACATTTGAGTATGCCATAAGTGCTGCTCTTAAGTTAGTAATTTTGGATATGGATTCAATCATGTTTTTTCCATGATTTGGGATTGCTAGCTAATTATTTAGCCCTGTTATGTAGCTTTTAATTTCAAGCATTGGATATCTTTTGTGATTTGTTTGCAAACGGATACATATGATTTTTCGGTCTTGAATGTTACGGCGAGGAGGAGCGTACATAAGTTGTTTTTCTAAAAGGTCTTAACGATGACATTTCCCACGGTAATTGAGTTTAGCCACCAAATTACTGTGAAGAAGAGTAGGAAAATAAATAAGAGGTTGTGAGTAGTTGCTATGAATACACGAGTGTGGATTCCGGTACCTTAGTCACTTTCCCTTTATTAGTTTCGTTCAATTTCAATTTTATTTATTGCTTGTTTAATTTTTAGTTTTAAAATCAACCGCAGCTTTTGGAACTAGGTTAGGGTTTAATCAGTTTAAGTTTATTTAGTTTTCCTGTGAAAAAATCACAAGTCCCTATGGGTTCGATCTCGCACTTACATTGTCGATACGATTCGTGCGCTTGCGAGTACATTAAAATTTCACAACAAGTTTTTGGCGCCGTTGCCGGGGACTTACTATTATTTTTTAAGGAAATCTAGATAGTTTGAATTGGTTTTCACTCTTCTACTAGTTATAGTTAGCATCATATGTATAAAAAAAAAAAAAAAAAAAAAGGATTCATTCGTAAATTGCATTTTGGTTACTGTTAGTTGCATTTTTTTTATTTTTATCTTTCCTGTTATTGCTTATTTTATTGTTTTATTTTGTCTAGGTAGTACCTCTAGGGTTTATTGTTATTATAGAACTTAAATTTTTATCTTTGTCATTGAAACCACAGAAAGTTGCCTTGGAGGTATTTACTTTTGTTGGCGCTTTCCATAACCACCACGGGGTGATTACCATAATTGTTGTTTTCTCACCTTTTCGATTAGCTCATTGAGTTGGATTGGTAGAAGTGTTAGAGCGGAAGCATGAATTTTACAATCAATTTCCTAATTGTGTGTGCTCTCACTGTGGTAGCCCATTGCATACAACAACAATGTGTCCTTCCATGTATCAATTTCCTAGGCATTGTTTTGAGCAAGTTAATGCAGAAAATACTTTTGAAGGCCCATATGGTAACCCATTTTCTGAGGCATACAATAATCCAAATGAAGGGAATTATTTTAATAATTGGAGTGGACGACAATCACATATGAATGTAGGTGGACAGTTTTTGCAACCACATGATCAATTTTTCTCAAAATTTTCACCCTCTACTGAGTCATTTCCTACACAGTTATATCCAACTCAGTCTCAACCTTTTTATGCTCCAACTTATGTGACTCAACTGAACTTTCAATTTGTTGTACCACGACAACAATCTTCTTTAGAGGACAGACTTGAAGCATTCATGGCTAAAATGGAAAATTACACGAATACTACTCTCTTGCATGCTCAAGCTATTGCAAAATTAGGAAATCAAATGGAGCAATTGGCTAATCAAATGAGGGAGGAGGAGGAAGAAAACTTTTATAGTGAATCTGTAGTTAATCCAAATTGACAGTTTGTCACACCTAGCACCCTTGACTTCCCCGACGAGCAGGAAGATGTAGAATCCATTCTCACATTTGAGTATGAGGAAGATTAAAAAGTGGGTATACCAGTGGAGAAAAATTCATCAGATTCAGAAAAAGAGAGTAATTGCCCAGGTTAAGGGACTTTAACGTAGTCAAATAGTGAGGATCCTTTAGAAGCTTGCTTAGCTCATTTTGCTTGTGATATTGATATGGATGAATCTATTGAGCAAGTCAATGCCTTGATAGACTCGACTCCTATTATGAGTATTGATAAATGGCAAGCTAAAGAGATATCTCCTCCACTATCTGTGTCACCACCGCTCACACCTGTTATAGAGTCGCCTAAATTAGATTTGGAAACTTTGTTACCCGATCATGTAATTGAATTTTTATATATATGACACAAAAATGTAAAAAGTGGGTCCCATTTGTGTGTTGTTATGACAAAACTTTCTTGACTTATATTAAGAGATCCTTCTTCAGTTATGAGTAATTTTTTCTTTTTACTCAATTTGATGTTGGTAATGGAAAATGAGCAAATGTGTGACGTGTATAGTGGGATCTGTATATTTGCGTTCAAGATTGTAAGGGCATCTCTAGTCGTGGTGTAACGACTTTGATTTTTTTGGAAAATAAAAATTTCATTTGTTAAATTAATTTTTCTTTTCTTTAATTATTTTCTTACTTAAAATTATTTTTGGTAATAAATATTTTGGGTCAATAATTATTTTTGTATTAGTATATATATATGCGTGTACTAGTATATTTATACTATTACGTATATAATTCTACTACTAGATTTTTTTTCCATTAATTCCTTAGATTTTCCTAGAAGATATTAGCCATGTGTTTGCACATGAAGGAAGGAAGGGAGGAAACTTCCTAATTACTTAGTCATCAAGAATAAGAACACCATACATGTATATGTAGACACTAGAATCCCTTAAAGTGAAACCCTAGGAATCTCTCATTAAAACCTAAGATTTAGAGAATAAACCTAAGATTTCCTTAGATTTTCCTAGCCTATTAGACTTATGTCTATTTAGTGTACACTTGTGTGTATAACTAGCACCAAAAACTCTATTTAGTAGGGTTTTTCTCTCCTAATTATTGGAGGGAATATATTCCCTCATTAATAAGAGAATAAGAATATATTCTATATTAATAACCCTAAATTTCCTATAGATTTAGTAGACTTATTAGGCATGTGTCTACTAGTACCCAAAACTCTCTAAAACAAAGGTGGCCATACAAAATTACACACTATTTAGAACCCTAGAAAATTTCCTAGAAAGTGACCGTCATTAAAACCCTAGATTTTCTCCATTAAACCCTAAAGATTTTCTTGTATCAAGCCTAGAATTTACCTAGGATTTTATTCTTGAAATCCCACAAAATCATGGATTTTTATTCTTGCATTAAATTAGAAAATCTTGGCACATGGGAGAGAGAGGAGGGGCCGGCCAAAGAAGGGAGAGGGAGGGTCCTCACTTGCCTACAAATAGCAAGGCCATTCCTCATTTGTTCTTCACACCAAAAACTTCTCTCACCCTTTGTAGTTCAAGTAGTAGTTTTAATGTTCTTGTTCTTGAGTTTTCTCTAAGAAACTCATCTTGTTCTTCCTAAACTCAACCTACTACCACCCTCCTCCACCACCAAAAACTACCCTCCCATCCAAAAAGTAGTAGGAAAGTTAGTAGTTACTTGTTTGTAAGCTTACGGTAGTTCGGAGTTCTACCTAGCTTGTCGGCTTCTGATTAACGACCGGAAATCAAGGTAGCTTTCCTAACCAAAGTTTAATTAGTAAATTTCCATACTGTTATAATGCTTGAGTTACTTTTATTTTTTCCTTAAAGTTGTTTAATTAGCATTTTCCGGAAAGTTAGTTCTATAATTAGTAAGCATACGGTAAACAGTTAGAAGTTGTTAAAGTAACATTTTCCTTAATCACAGATAGTTGTTATAATGCCTGAATGAAGATTGACTTTTCAAAATACGCAGTTATAATGCTCGAATGAAAATTGACTTTTTGAAATTACGCCGTTATAATGCCCGACTGATTTTTGGAAAAAGTAACCGATTGAACTTTTCTTAAAGTAACTTCTTTAAAGAAAATGTTTTGACAGTATTTGGACTGTGAGATAACCCAAGGCTAACACCCTTGAGGGTCTGTCAAAAGGACAAGCTTCGCGCTGTCTAAGAAAGGAATGGTGATTCTAACTAGACTCGTCTGATCATCCAATCTGAGACTCTCCTAGTTATTTCATTTGTCTAGAGAAGGTCGCCAAAGAAAAATAGATTTTATAAATGACTTCATAATCAATTAGTATTGTTTTCAGTTAACCCTAGACTGGTTTAAAAAGGATAGCGCGTAGGAAAGTTATTATTTTATGTGACACGTTTTCTGAGGAAAGATGCATTGACACGAAACGAGTTTTATAAATCACGCTGCATATTCATGTTATGATAAGATATCGACACGACACGGTTTACGAGAAAATGAATGAATAGCGTTGACGAGAAATAGAGATGAGAATGAAAATGGATTGATCGATGGAAATGAAAACGATAGTGCAGCTTTAGCACCGCCCATCATGATGGTGCATCCGTGATGTGGTTAGGGGTAAGGAATACGGTAGTGCAACGAGAGCGCCGCCCCAACTTCATGGAGAGAACTTAGTGGTTAGGGCTAAGCGTGCACAACAGCATAGTGGACGGACCTTGTATCATGTTAGTATGCGCCAAGATGACAAGACAGCCAGGACTATGTTTGTGTTAGTCCTGGCTGGGGTGGACGGACCTTGTATCTTGTTAGTGTGCGCCTGGATACAAGACATCCGGGACCTCGAGCTGAAAGGTTGGTGCCGTCAGTTGAAAGGAGACGGAAATGGACCAATAACTTTTAGAGTGAATTGATTGTTGGCCAGGTGGTCGGAAGCAGTCCAGATTGATAAATTTGAAGAAGAATGTTGACACTGAAAAGATAATACGGGACACTATTTTACTGCACATGTTATACTCTGAACCGCATTGACACTGTTATATCTGCACTCATGAGATACTCTGTTTTGATAAAATGCATGCTTTACTTGTCATTATCATATCGTTCTAGAACTGCTAGTTAAGGTTTGGGTAGAACTGTCTATTGAGCGTTATCACTCATGGTGTTACACTTGTGTAACCCTGGCATAATACTACGATGTTGCTTTGCGACTCTGACGTATTATGCCTGACTATAGAGATGAACATGAGGAGTACTATGGCTTGAAGGCCTATGGAGCAGAGCAGGACACCGCAAGGATGGACGGCCGTGCAATGGAGTAGAGAATAATTGTATCTGTGGAGAATAATTGTATCTGGCAGGGCGATTTATGTATTTTCCTTTTTGGATTCTATTATAAGACTTATTTATTAATAATGTATTAAATATAACGTTCCCAAAATTAGGGGCATTACACGTGGAGTTAAAAATGTGGTCTTATATGACACAAATGTGTAAAAAGTGGGTCCCATTTGTGTGTTCTTATGACAAAGTGTGTTATTAAGGTAAGAAGCATTGCAATGGTGTTGTTTGAGTGTTGTTAAAATGTAGAAAGTTCACAAATATATGTGTATATATATAGATATAGTTGGGGCTCTCCCCAACTTTTGTCCCTTTTTTTTCCCCTCTCTCTTTCTCCCCTTTATTCTTCGGTGATACACATTCTCTCTCTCTCTCTCTCTCTCTCTCTCTCTCATCCTTTGAAGAATTAGCTTTAGTACAACAGTTATGCATGTCAGTAGGTTTGCGCTATTTTTTGGAACAAATATTCATACACTAACTATACTATTGGGACACAAAAAATGAACAATGGTAGCTAACTGTGTAACATCCTGACTTTTAATAACAAATAAAACGATAAAAAGAAGTATAAAATGGGGTTAACTTTTGGTAACCCGTTGACCGTTAGGATTATGAAATATATTTTTGTGTGGCTTAAAGCCTACAAAATAAATAGTGTACTTTTTTGGGTATGTGTCAATCTTGCTAATGGTGCCGGGACATGAGAATGCGGCGCGAGTCGCCGCGAGGCGACTAGCCTTGGGGCCCATGCAAAAAGCCTTCCGGAAATAGGCAAGATGGCATTTGCACATTGGGTGAATTCATTAGGGGTGGATATTATGAGATTTTATTTGATTTTGCAAGATTTTACCGGATATTGGTAGATTAGGAAGGATGCATCTAGACAAGGGAGACTAACGGTATAAATATAAATAAGGCCCCTCCCACACACAAACCTCACACACACTACGACACATAAAGAGAGAAAAGGAATAAGGAAAATTAAAGGAGAGGAAGGGGGAGAATAAAAGATTAGGTAAGCCCTTCCCCATCTCTTTGCCAAAATACACATGCACACTTAGCACTTGCTTTCGTTGCTTAATTCACACCAAGAGAAAGTGAAAACAATTCTCTTCCTCTTCTCACGTGCACCCCTGTTTCACAAAGTTTATAATAATAATAATAATAAGAGACCATTCAACTCGGGGATCATTTTGGTCATATGAACGAAAATAAATTATGATACATAATTTATCCCTTAAATTTGTTAAATTTGATCTAAGACTGAATAGGAACCAAGCTACTCATGCGTACGGATGGCCATCTCGGCCGACCCTCCCCGATCCAACCCGTCCCCTCCCCCAATGGGTAGGGGATTCGGGGATTTTTTCGGGGATCGGGTAGAGTATGGGGACTTTTTAAAAAAAATTCGGGGATCGGATAGGAGATGGTATAGTTAGTCCCCTCCCCAATCCCCTCCCTGCATCCCCATTAACACATACAATATTACAATACATGTGTATTATTTCACAAGTTATAACTTATAACTAGGACTGCCACCACATAGTAGTGGTCTTGTATGTCAATTTTGTGGTACTTTTACTATTTTGTGTTTTTAATTAATTTGCTAATGTTTTCTTAAACAAAAAAGTACCTCTTTCATAGATATGCCTGCATGAATGGACATTGTAAGATATCTGGGTTGTTGCAGCTTGGTTTGGTCTGATGCACAGTTGATGTCTTTCAAATGCCCATTTGTACACGAATTTCAACGGCTTTGAGGAAATTTGAGTGAACCATTGAACCACTTTTGTCATTATGTTTGGATTTTAATACAACTTATTTGGTATTCACTTGAATAATTTGAGTGAACTTTTGGATCCCCGATTCCCCGCGGGGAACCCCGTTCCCCGCATTAGGGCGGGGATGGAGATAAAAAAAAAAATCCCTAGTGGAGATTGGGGAGGGGATGGAGATTGATACGGGTATGGGGATTGGAGATGGAGGTAGTGGTATCCACCCCCTACCCTCCCCATGCTCATCCATACTCATGTGGTTCGTGGTTTGGCTTAGCTCGTTTTATAATCGGACTGAACTCAAACTCAAGTTTTAGGCTCGTTGTGTTAGTTGACAACAAACAAACCTATTGACTTAAAATTGGATGATTCAAATTTTGGACAACCCATCATACAAGTACCCGAAACAAAAATTGAAATAGAAGCAAATGAGGAACAACTCAAAAGTTGGAAATTTGAAAGAGGGAATTTAGATATTAAAAATAACATTGACCAATATATACTACTTTTCCTTTACGTATTACTTTTCCAAATAATACCATGAGGTTTTTATATTGGACAATTAAGTTCTGCTTTTAGAACTTTCGTACAACTATACAATTTAGTTCAAGTTTCCCTTTTGGCTTCTTCCAAGGTTACCCCTTTACATGGATGCTTCAATTTTTACCAATCTTTAAGATAAGAACCGTATAATCTGGCGCGGAATCGCCTTTGTAACTATTGTTAGTTATATGGATGTTATGTTTTCTTGATTCAAAAATTAAGCAAAGTCTAATTTAACTCAGTGTTGTATAAGCCTTAACACTTAAATAATCAGTTGAAATATACTCGAAAAATCATTTTTTTGGGTACAATTTACATAATTCTAATGTCCACAGCCAATAAAACAAATGATAAAGCTAAAACTGTCACCCTCATGTAAATAAGAGTAACTAAGTGGAGTCCAGAAAATGCGAAAGGTTAAGTATATGGGCTAAGAATACCTGGTGGCAAAACTTAAATGCTAATGTCTGATTCTTATATCTATGGTAACGAGTGGTCGATAAAAGTTAAGGTCTTGATAACCACAATTTTGGTATTTCTAATTGCTAATGTGTTATTCTAGGACCCGGTATGCCCCAGTAGATTTTACGGTAAATTTTGAACTCAAAAGGTGAGTTATGAATTATCCCTGTTACATGATGTTTTTGCAAAAAATTTAAAGTATGATTATTTATATATGACTTCTTTTGAAACAAATATACCATGGAATTAATTCTGATGTTTTGCAAAATTTTTGAAAATAGTATTATCGATACATCCGGACGATGTCCTTGAATCTGGGGGACGTTAAAGATACTAGTCAGAATGGTGTTATAAGGACGGAATGGATAGGGGCACAACTAGGTGTCCAACTGAATTGATCAATTCACTTTATGCGCATTGGGGGTTGCTCCCTCATAGCTGGCACAGAAATCGTTGGATGGTATATCGTATATATTTATGGCATGTTATGTTATATACAAGTGTGTTTGTGAATTTTGGTTACAGTTGAAGCCATGAAAAGCTGATCATGCCAATGATTTTGGTTCATTGACAAAAAGTTCTTTTTTTTTTTTCTTTAAAACTCCACGGTAGATCATGTAACTCGGATAATTCATAATCTCACACGAGCAGCGGCTTATGTTATTGAAATCTTTTTCTTTTCAGGTAATCAGAAATAGAAGAACGAGACGAGTACTATATTATGGCCATGTAATGAATAAGGAAACCTAGTTATGTTTTCTTCCGTTGTTGTTTAAAAAAAAAAGGAGAGACGATAGAGGCCTTTGGTGAGACAGACTCATTGGCTGGTCATGATGATTAAATCCGTTGGATTTGGGTCATGACAAATTGTGCTATTCCTTACACTACTACCATTAGGGCATTTCCAGTAAGAGAGGTTTAGGTGAAGTTAAGGTAAGAAATAGTTCAGTTAACTGTTTTTGGATTTAATTTAGCTCCCAATAGTGAGGCTAAGGTCAGATTTTTTTTTTTTTTAAAGCATTTGTTTGGAGTATAACTGTGATTGTCCTTCTAATGTTTGCAAGGGAGGAAAGAAAGACAAAAAAATAAAATAATGGAGAGGTAAATTCTGGCAGAAGTGGCGCATGAGAGAGAGAGAGAGAGAGAGAGAGAGAGGAATGGGTATGTAAAGGAAGAAAGACAAAAATGCATGACTCTACATGTATACGTTTATATATATATATATGTGTGTGTGTGTGTGTGTGTACTTTTTTGACACTTTAGCAACACTCTAATAGCACCACTGCAACACTCCTTCAACAATACATTTTGTTAGCAACACAAAAATGGAACCCATTTTTTTTTTTTTTATACTTTTATGTCATATAACACCACATTTTTGTCATACAAATTGGAGATGTCCTCAGAAAAAATGTCATCCATATGCAAGCACTAGAGGTGGCAAATGGGTAGGTTGGGTTGGGTTTGAGTCGGTTCACATGGGTTATGAATTGAATATGAGTAGGTTGACTATGGGTCGAGTGTAGATCAGTTGAATATGGGTGGGTCGAAAATGGATCTAGCCAAACCCAACCCGACCCAATTTTCTTTTCTTTTTCCTAAATTAATGTCCAAATCCAGTCCCATCTGTAACTCTTTAGAAATTGAAATTCCAAACTCTATGAACCTAGCCAGTAGCCAGAGAAGAAGAGGAGGAGTGAGAATTCAATTCTCAAAAATCAATAGAAATTCAATTCTCTGTATTTTTCTCTCTCTCCTCCCTCTCTTAACTTCTATCATGCGTTTTTCTTTGAAAGAAAAAACACAAAGTAGAGAGAGAACTTGGTGGTTTTGAAGAGGAGAGAGAAAAAATTGACAGTGAATATGAGCTATCTCTCTCTAAAATTAATGGAATAAAAAGGCCCCTGACTTTGCTTATTATTCCTCTATAATAAAAGGATCACCTATACCAACAGAATTTTCATTGCTCATTCTTAGAGGTGTTGAATTGAAAATTGTTGCCTTGATCATGCATGACGATTTATATATTACGATTAATATATCAAGGTTTGATTGAATTGGTGACGGTTTGTCACGATTAATATTTCACAGTTTGATCGAATTGGAGAGGGTTTGGTGCATGTGTGTGTATGCAATAAATCTGTAGAGTGGGAAGGAGAGAAACCAAGGATTCAACTCACATTGAACCTATTTTCAACTCAACTCAACCCAACCTAACCCAACCCATAATCTCCTGCGCACAAAATCATTTACATCTCTCTCTCTCTCTCACACACACAAATATCCTCTCACCTCTCTCTTCCTTTCACAAGCGGCTGCTAGGGTTCCTTTGGGGGGGGGTGCCTCCTTCGCCCCTCCCCGTACCTTTTCTCCTCTCTTCTCCACTTCCACACCTCACCAGTTGGTCCCCACTACTACAAAAATCTTAAACCATGACAGTTAAAAGGTGTCATGAATCACAAAAGATGACAGTTTTAAAACTGTCATCTTTGGAGGTGACATTAAAAGTGTAGATTTGTTATGACAGTCAAAAAACGTCATCGAAACATATAAGATGACAGTTTAAACCTGTCATCTTTGCAATAAGATGATAGTGTAAACCTGTCATCTTTACAATCAACGATGACTGCTTTAAACTGTTATCTTATCTATCCTCCATTCTAAAAAAAAAAAAAAAAATTCCAATTCTAGTTCGAACACGTGGCTCTCGTGTGGCCGCCCTCACATGACCGCCCAGTGGAGTTCACATGGCTCCCTCGTGGCGCTTGTGTGGTGCCTATGTAGCACTTGTGTGGTTAGGTAATATTTGCTTGCCCCAGGACTCGAACTCAAGACCTTGACTTCCTCGCGCACGCGCATGTTACTAACTGAGCTAGCACGCTTGTTGTTGACAAAAGACCAACAAAAATATTTGTACTATATTTTCGAAAAATTTTAAGCTGAGTACTTTTTATGTCAGTTTTAGATTTAATATAAGATGATAGTTTTAAACTGTCATCTTATATGTTTAATGACACTTTTTGACAGTCATCTTTTATGATCAATTTCAATGTCGGTTCTAATTAAAATTGACATTAAAAGGGCTTAGTTTCAATGTCACTTTTAAGGAAAACTGACATTCAAAGGTTATCCATATGGGCTTCTGGAAGCGCCTTGTTTTAATGTCAGTTCTAAGCAAAAACTGACATTAAAGAAATAGATAATGATGTCACTTTTATTATAAACTGTCATCTTATATCGCAAAGATGACAGTTTTTAGGATAGACTGACATCAAAACTCTACCCTCATATTTTCAATGACAGTTTTACAAAAACTGTCATTGTTTCAATTTTTGGTGTGTCATCTTTAACCATTATTGTAGTAGTGGCCCTTTCCACCGTATCTGTCCTTCTTCTTCGCTGCCTTCTTTGGACCTTGTTTGTCCAGTTTCCATGGTGAGTTTTGCTACGATGTAGATCTGGGCTTTCTGGGTCTCGATCGGCAGGGTGAAGATAGCGTCGACTGGTTTTGGCGAGTGGCAGCTGTTGGTGGTGGCCAATAAGGAGAAGAACGAGTAGAGTTTTTATTTTTCGACGTCTTTTCTCTATTTTTTTCGGCTCCTCAGTCCGATTGTTACCAATCTGGTCTCCCCAGATTTGGTGGGTGTTGGTGGTGGGTAAATAAACCTCTATTTTGGCTGCGTTTTTGGTTATTCGGGCAGTTTCCGTGCATCGCATGGTCGCGTGGTCGGCCAGCTCCGTCGGCTTTGTTGGCTTTAATCTGGTTCAGATCTAGATGACCCGTAAGGAGTTTCACTCTCCTTCTTCATCGACTCACACTAAACCCAACTTTGGTTCGGTTTATTTTGCACACTCGATTGGTTTGCGTCTTGCAATATGTGTTAGCGAGCTTGTGGCTCAAGTCGCGTTGATTGAGAGAGCTTTCTTACTTTGTGCTTAGTTGTTTATCTTTGCTTGTTGGGTTGTTTTACTAGATTTCTATCAGTATATTTTGGACGGAGCCCTTGTAAGTGCCGTTGTGCTTTATTACTAAATTGAATTTTCTGCTGTTAAAAAAAAAAAAAAAAACCCAACCCAACCCATGTCAATAAGGATTAGGGGAAATTCCAAGCCGGTCCCATTTTTATTGTTTTGTCCCATCCAAGCACTTTAATGTGTTCCAATTCCCCAAAAAAACCCACGCGCAACCGCCTAATGTGTTCCAATTCCCAAAAAAATCCACGCGCAACCCCCCAAACAAGACCCCACGTCCTTTTCTTACTTTTTCTTACTTTTCCTTACTTCTCTTACTGTTTTGTCCCATCCAAGCACTTTAATGTGTTCCAATTCCCAAAAAAATCCACGCGCAACCCCCCCAAACAAGACCCCACGTCCTTTTCTTACTTTTTCTTACTTTTCTTACTTTTCCTTACTTCTCCTCCTCCCTGTCCTTTTCTTACTTTCTCTTTCTCTCTCCTCTCTCTCCTCCGCACCTTTTCAACTTTTCTGACTCTCTCTCTCTCTCTCTTCCTCCTCCCCACCTTTTCAACTTTTCTGACTCTCTCTCTCTCTCTCTCTCTCTCTCTCTCTTCCTCCTCCCCACCTTTTCAACTTTTCTGACTGAATTTCTCTCTCTCTCTCTCTCTCTCTCTCTCCCTCCCCCCCTTTTTATTTTTTTAAAATTTTAAATGTTTATAACTTTTATTTTACATATTTATTTTTAATAAAATTTATTTTTTTAGAATGTACTCGACGACATCTACCAAATAAGACCAATATAGAATATGAAATTATGTTTATATAAAAAAAAAGGGGTGTAGACTCCTCTTTTTGGAGGATGATAATTCTTTCAATTTGGAGGGTGTGAAATCAGCATTTGAGGGGTGTGAATTTTTTCATTTCGGGAAGTGAGTTTGTGTAGATGATGTGTAAAATCTGCATTTGATGTGTGTGAATTCTTTCATTTTTGGAGGGTGTGAATTGTTCAGAAATGCAATGAAATCTTTTCTTTTGGAGCGTGAATTCTATATTTGAGGGTGTGAATTCTTTCATTTTAGAGTGTGAATTGCGTTTCTTTTAGGGTGTAAGTTGGGTAGAGGATGTGTGAATTTTGCATTTGATGTGGGTCAATTTATTTTATTTTATTTTGGAGGGTGTGAATTCTGTATTTTGAGGAGTGTGAATTCTTTCACTTTTGGGGTGTGAATTGTGTATTTGTGTAAATTAGTCCTGTGAATTCTCCATTATGGAGGGTGTGAATTGTGAGATAAAGGGTGTAAATAAAATTTTTTATTGTGTACATATTTTCATATTCAATGTGGATCTTATTTTAAAGATCTCGTCGAATAGGTTTCAAATATAATTTTTTTTATAAAAAATGAATGTGGATAAAAAAAAAGATATTTTATTTTGAAATCTAAAATAAAAGTTAGTGAGAGAGAGAGAGAGAGGGGGGAGTGTTTATTGATTTGACACTTGACTGGCGCCACTGGTCTTATTTGGCAAACCTTGCGTGTCAAAGAAAAGAGTAGACTTTGACAGAATCCAGACAGAGAAAGAGTGTTTATTGGTATACTTGACGCGCGTGTGAAAAAGCTAAGGTACACCTTACGCGCGCGTGAAAAAAGGACTTAAATGAAAGAATGTGACGCTGGGTCTAGATGGAAACACCCTCCCAAAAGAGGGCCGGCCTGGAAGAACCCCTAAGGATTAATATGGATTCAACTCAAATCAACTCGTATTACAATATGGGGTGGGGTGGGGTGGGGTGGGGTGGGTTATAAGTGGACAAGTTGAACATCACCCATGGAAAATTTTGAACATTGGGCCCGTCTTTATTAGAATTGGCAAGTCTTCCGAAAACAGGACCCTTTCTCTTTCCTCTCAACCACTCACAAATACCTCCAAATAAAGAAGTTGCCTTCACCGCATCATAGGTTGTTCAAGTGGGACTTAGGGGTGCTGTCAGCTGTGCACCCTTCGGCCATTGGATCGAGTTTTGGAAGGCTCGGATGCATTCAGCAATTATCCTTTAATTTTGATTTTTTTTTTACCGGTAAAAAATCAAAACACATCCGAGCCGTCCAAAACACGATCCAACAGCCGAGGGGGTGCAAAGCACCATGCACAGTACGGCTGTGCACAGCACCCCCCATTTCCGTTCAAGTGCCACTGAATTTCTTTAATTGTCTTTATTCAAATTTTTATTTGCATTTCTTAGTTTTGCGTCAAACTTTTGGTAATTATAAATTTGAGAGGAATTGAAATTGTGTAAAATTATAACTTTCACCCAAATATTTTGAGAAATATCCTAGAAAAGACAGTTTAAGCTGGCTTTTCATATTTTTTCCAAAATATTTGGGTAAAAATTATAATTTTATTGAATTCTGATCACCAAATTTTTTACGGAAAACTACTAAACGCAAATTTTTTTTTAATAAAGACAACACCAAAAATTTCTTAAGTCAGTGGTACTGGAACAATCAAAGCATGCAACAGGTACGTGATTCTATTTATATGTAATGAGCCCTTGTTGCATTGTGCAAACTTTAATTTTTGGAAAAAAAAAACATATGCTCAGTCAGTTATAACTTGAGAGAGAGAGAGAGAGAGAGAGAGAATGAACATCGAAGGAGAGATAGAGAGAGAAGAAGAGAGACAGAGGATAGAGACGGTGAAAAGGAGATGGGGCGATAGAACGAAGGAATGGCTTTGTGACTTCCTAAAGTATAACAATGCTCATATATAATACGAATTGGAAGCAAATTGGAAATAAGCTCGGCAATAGTACAAATTCCAGATGACGAGTAGAAACTCCAGAATGTTACCTAAATTCAAATTAGAGTACCAAAAGAATGGAATCCGTTATCCGTCCATAGTTTTTAAGTGACTTCCTAAAGTATAAAAAGTGTTTTTGAGGTTAAATTTGGTGCAAAATTTGTTTAGGCTGATATTGATGCTGAAGACCAATTTTTGTTTCTTTTCATTTGTATCGATCCCTTCGATTCTTTCATCACACGAATTTCTTATACGGACAAATAGTAAAAGACCAGTGACGAAAGTCATCAATTTTAATACCTTTAGTTTATGTTATTTAGACTTTGCTCCTATTTTTCATGTGTTGCAATTGCATGATGATGCCGTACGAGTAATTGAGTTGTATCACATCAAGATCAGGCTCAAAATCCATAAACAACATGATTGGGAGGGATTTGTTCTCCAATTCATTATCTAAATCATACTAACAATCAATTTTGTAACATCATATGTCGTTCAGCTATGGAAATCTGATTAACTTAATTTGTGTACCAATGAAGTAATCAACGAATGCTATAAAGTGAATAATTCGGATCTAAAAGATTCCATCTCAAAGAGCTTCTCCACAGCTCACCACAACCCTATCTTGCGTTGGTGCACTACAAAGACTCCCAAACAAAACTGCACGAAAGTGCTTTACTACTTTCTCCTCCGAAAAGAGACGTTAATTTTAATGTTAAAGAAAGGACAGTCAATGTACATGAGACAGATGAAGTATTTTTCCTTTTTTATAATGGTGAGTTCGTGTATGATTAATTCAGATGATCAAACATGTGCTTAGAAGCAGCAAAAGATACGTACGTGAATGCAATAAATAATTGTGGGCGAAAGGCACTGGATATTCATTACGTAGCAGGTGATCAAACAGATACGGAAGTTGTGCATAACTAGAGTGTGGGCCGCTGAGACAAGTGGTGTTGAAGATAGGGTCTGCAGCAGCCCTCATTCTCCATGTGCTAAATCTTCAAGATTGGCTCCAATGTAATGCAAGCTTTTTTTTTTGTAGACATTTCAGGATCTCATTCACACCCAAGTTGGTTCAAGTGTGAACAACAAATTGGGGCATATTTTCCAGCCTATAAATGCTACCCATGTCTACCTTGATTTTGTATTAGAGAGAGTAGCAATTGAGAGGGGTTGGGCATACACTTTGGGTTTTGGATGAGTGATTTGTAATATCCTCCATTATAGTGAAATCCGCTGCCCGTGGAGTAGGTGATTTTCTGAACCACGTAAAATATTGTCTCTCTGTGTTTGTTTGAGGTGTGTGTTGTGTTCTGGGCATTGTTTTTTCCTAACAAATTGGTATCAGAGCTCCAGGAGCTGAAAACAGAGTGTTCTCCAAACAGAGACGACGTTCCAGACGCAACCGCAGTCTCGGATTTTCTTAATTCCGCACCTAAGGCGCTGCATTTGTCTATTTTGTTCAAAGAAACGGCCGTTTCAAGCATTTTTGGCATTGGAAATCATTGGTAGTGTAGCCTAAGGAGTTCACATGTCAAAAGCTCATGAGGAAAAACCCGAGGCAAAGATGTTGGAGTCCTCAACAAGCTCTGGATGAAGGACCGTGATATCTAATGCCAAATACGAGGTTGAAAAGTTCGACGGGACCAACAACTTCGGTATGTGGCAGTGTGAAGTAATGGATGTTCTTATCCAATATGATTTGGAGATCACCCTGAAGGAAAAATCCGGGGACATGGTGGAGAAGGGTTAGGAAAAGATCAATCAACAGGCTTGTGGCATGATCCGATTGTGCCTCATCAAAGATCAGAAATACTTTGTCATGAAAGAGACGAAGGCGAAGGATCTTTGGAGGAAGCTCGAGGAGATGTATATGACGAAGAGAATAGAGAGCCGCCTCTATCTCAAGAAGAAGATTTTTCGATTCCAGTATCAAGAAGGTATATCTATGTCCAAACATTTGAATGATTTTAATAAAATCCTCGTAGATTTACAGAACTTGGATGTTGAAATCCAAGACAAGGATAAGGCTTTACTATTGTTGAATTCCTTGCCAGTTTCGTGTGAGCATTTGATTACCACACTTTTGTACGGCAAGGAAAAGATTTCGTTTAACGATGTATCTAGTGTCTTGGTCAATAATGAGTATAGCAGGAAAGACAAGCAGGTCCACTGAGATACATCCAGTGAAGCCTTGATTGTAAGAGGAAGAACTGAAACCAAGCAGCCTACCAACAACAGAGGACGTTCTCGCTCAAAATCCCGTGGTGGTTCATCTGGTAATCGAAAGATTGCCAAAGACGAGTGTGCTTTTTGCTGCAACAAAGGGTACTGGAAGAAGGATTGCCCAAAGTTGAAGGGGAAGACTTCAAATGCCAATGTTGCACTTGAAGATGAAGATCCAGACATTGCCTTGACAGGTTCAGCGTTCGTTTGCCACTCTGATGAGTGGATCTTGGACTCAAGGTGCACCTACCATATGTGTCCCAATCAGTACTGGTTCTCTGATTTCTCAGAGATCGACGGTGGAGCAGTTCTTATGGGCAATGACAATGCTTGTAAGACTCAGGGGATTGGGAGCGTCCGCTTGAAGCTACATGATGGAACTGTCAGGGACCTCACAGACGTTCGGTATGTACCGAACTTATGGAAGAATCTTATCTCACTTGGGACTCTGGACTCGAAAGGTTCAGGATCAAAATGGAAGGCGGAGTTCTCAAAGTGGTAATGGGGGCTGTAGTTGTTATTAAGGGCATCAAGCACAATAATCTGTACTTCAGGGGAGTATAGTTGAAGGTAGAACTTCCACTATTTGTGAGAAGCTTGACAAAGTTGATTCAGATACCACCAGATTTTGGCACTTGCGACTGGGGCACACCGGGGAGAAAGCCTTGCAATCTCTGGCGAAGAAGGGCTTACTCGAAGGTGCCAAGACTAGAGTGGGTAAATTTCAATTACACAGGAGCAAGCCTAAGCACATGAAAATCACATGCTCAGACTGAACACCACGTGAGAGTGGCTCAGTTTGAGGGGTCCACATGAGGGTGCCCCAGGATATTGCCGAGCAAAGTGTGCCATGTGCACGGTTAGGATGACACCATGTGATGGTGGTTTTGGTCGGTAGCACCACAAGTGGGTGCACGAGAGTAGCGTTGCACAAGTGAAGGGGCGGTAGATTATTCTAGAAGGTTTTAGATTACAGATCCTACGTGATAGGAAAGAATCCCATGAATAAAGGAATTGTCATTAAGTTTCCATATTGGAAGAGGATTCCAATATGGGCAAGGATTCTTAACGTGAATAGAATCCTTGTAGAATAAAGATTATATTGCTATATGGAACAAGTCCCATATAGGAAAGGATTCCTAATGAGAATAGGATCCTGAGGCAACGAGGACCCTTAGTAAACAAGTAACCTACATCTATAAATAAGTCCTCATACCCATGAAGAAAGGTACGCTATATCTCGTAGTTATATACATTGTGTGAATTTGGCTTATTTATTAACGCATTACTAACTTAAGCATCGGAGGGCCTTTGCCGACGAGAGGCAAAGGTGCCCTAACCGTGTATTGTCTTGCAGGGCTAGGGTTGCGGCGAAGAGTGCATATTGTTGACCTCATTGAGGCGTGGAAATAGCATACCCAGATTTTTCCCCTTCACAAAGACGGGGAAGCTTACTTTTTGTGAGCATTGTGTTCTAGGGAAACAGACTCGGATCAAGTTCAGAAAAATAGTCCATCGGAGAAAAGGGACTCTTGACTACGTGCATACCGACGTTTAGGGACCTAACAAAGTTGCATCTTTGGGCAGTAAGCACTGGTTCGTTACATTTGTTGATGATTACTCTCGTCGTGTGTGGGTGTACACAATGAAGCATAAAAGTGAAGTGTTGGATATCTTTCTTGATTGGAAGGAAATGATTGAGACTTAGATCGGCAAGAAGATCAAGTGGCTCAAAATCAGACAATGGAGGAGAGTACAAGTTAGATCCATTTATGGATATATGCCGGAAAGAGGATATTGTCAGACACTTCACCGTGCGGAAGACTTTGCAACAGAATGGGGTGGCAGAACGCATGAACCAGACTTTGTTAGAAAAAGTTCGGTGTATCCTATTGAATGCGGGATTAAGCAACCAATTTTGGGTGGAAGCTGTGACATATGCTTGCCACCTTATCAACCGATTGCCCGCAGCTGCTATTGTCGGGAAAACACCTATTGAGATATGGTCAGGTACTCATGCTACTGATTATGATTCGTTGCACGCTTTTGGGTGCCTTGCTTATTATCATGTTCAAGAGGATAAGCTTGATCCTAGAGCCAAGAAATCCAAATTCTTGGGCTTTAGTTCTGGTGTGAAAGGGTACAAACTTTAGTGTATGGAGTCAAAGAAAATCATAGCAGCAGGGATGTCATTGTAGACACCCCAATCCGGGCCACTGAAATTCTATGGCTTTCCCGAGGACGAAAATGCCCGATATGAGCACGCGAGGCTTGATTGAGAACTTGAGGCCCCACCAAAAACCTTCCAAAAACCCACCAAAAGCCTCTAGAGACCTTAGAAACAACCAAAAACACCAAAACAAGAGCACCCATGCTCCCCCATAAGGCACCCAGAATAGCCAATTTTGTGAGCCCAGACTTAGTCTGGGCGCCCACACTAAGTCCAGGCGCTTGGACTCTATTAGTTTGGGCACCCAGACTTCTACCTAGTTTGCGTCTGTTCAAAGGTAAAATGGGCCGGAAGATCATTTTAGGGGGATTTTTGCAGAGATATTTCGAGATAGTGGGGTGAGGGAGATGATTACCTTAACCAAACCCCTAACCTTACCCCCTAATGCTCCTTTTTACCTCTTTTGACCCCTTTCATGCCTATAAAAACCCCATTCCTCTCCATTAGAAGGGATGATCAACCACACTCTCTCTCTCTTTACTGTTACTTTGCTCAAATACTTCCAGAACCTCTAACCCCAGTCAGTTCCTCTTTGTTTACTCATCCTTAGCCCACAAACCCACTTCCACAATACTCAAAATCCACTCATTTCCATCATCCATAACCTAATCTTCAACCAAAGTACTTGTAACTAAGTTCTCTCTATTCCAGTAGCTTATCTCAGTCCATACATTTCCCAAAAATCACCCAACTAACCAACCAAGTTCATCAATCAAGTTCTTCAAGGTAGTGTACCTACCAAAAATACTCAAAAAGGGTCCTGAGGGACACCACCCAACCTCTACTGGTCTTCAATACCAGTTGGGGGTTTGGGAAGGTTGAAGGTGTAACAAAAAAAGGATCAAATCCTTGGCACCCATACTGAGTATGGGCGCTCATACTCTCTAAGTATGGGCGTCTGTACTCTACTCTCTCTCCTGTGATTTCTGTCTCTTTATTATTTGATCATGTGTGGCACTCAAATGTTGTTGGTGTTCAATGTCTATATTGCATGGTTTAGATTAATATTTTAAAGCACTTTTAAAAGCATTTTTGAGAGGAAAATCACTTTTAAAAAGTAAGTTCATGGATTGAGAGAGATTTGCATGTGTTCATGTGTTGACTTCAAGTCTGGTCAGTGACATTTTAGTAAGTATAGGAGGGGTTTCAATATCATCTAAATCCATCATTAGTACCCTTATTGCATCCATGATAAGGTTTACTCTTTCACTCTCTCTCTCAAGCTTAAATTGTTTTGTTAGTTCCTCATGTGCATAAAGGAGTGTGGATCATGCCAAGAGTCAGTTTAATATCTCTCATTTCATCCATATGGCATATCAAAGTTGTAGATTTCAAGCTCAAGTCATTCTTTGGATCTGATTTTGAAAGTTAATCTGAGTCAGAAAGCCATAAAGTATCATCTTAGGTTTGGTAGATTGCATACTATGAATCAAATATGTTGATTATTCAGAGACTCGGACTACGGGAAAATCATTTTGCAAAGCACTCCAGGCGCCCATACTTAAGTATTTTGGGCGCCCACTCTTATTCCAGGCACCTGGAATCACTCACTCTGGGCGCCCACACTTACCCCAGGCACCTAGACTTGTTGATTACGGGTGTCAAGAAATTAGTCCGGGTGTGGTTTGCATCTTGTTACTGTGATGTGTGTGAGTCTGTTTTAGATCCATATGCGCTATTGTGGATAGTCGATTCCATGCCAGTTCGGAAAAACTTGTTTAGTTGAAAAAGGTAGTCGCCGCCCGGGTGTTTAGAAAATGGATTTGGTACCCGAGAAACCGTTTTGAAAATGATTTAGAAAATAATTTGAAAACTAGAGATCGTTTTGGATTCGGGAGTCAGGTTACGAACGGGGAAGGTTTTAATGCACCCCGCTCGCCCGATCAAAAATCGGTCTTTACTAAATATTTGTGGGATTTTTAGAAAATATTTTAATGCCAAACTTTAAACAAATAAACAATAAATAATTAAAAGACAACAAATAATTAATCATGCAAACAAGCAATTGATGACAATGAAATAACAGTGAATCATTCCAGAAAGAAAAACATGATCCCAAACTGCTTGGTAAAAAGATGATTTAAAATTTTATGTTTTCAAAAAGTGTGCTGTGCGGCACTGTTCATGATTCCAATGGTCATATTTTTAAAAGTGTACCGCACAGCACTCCAAGTGTACCGTGCGGTACAGGAGGAGTGCCGCGCGGCACTGTTTTCTTAACAAACAGTTTGATATTTGTTTTTTCGAAAAGAATGGAATGAAGCGCGTACAAAGCATGAAACTTGATTAAAAACAGATTATTTTGAATTAGAAAATGATATGTTTAAGTAAAAAATGTTTCTCCTCAATGGATTACTCCGTACAAGGCGATGTTTTCACCGTATGGCGCAATCAGGAGGTATCAAATCAAACTGATTTTGATGTAACATGGGCATACCAAGTGTGGAGGAGATATAGGAGACCATTCCACACTTGGTACCCCTCCCCTCAGGGTACCAAAGCTAAGAGTTTTGGCGAAACGGGATTATACCTTAAGCTTGAACCTCTCGGATTGAAACACTTTTGGAATTCCTTAAGCACGGCTTGGACCTCCTCTGGACTCCAACTTCTCTTTGGTATGGCATCAAGGATGATTGCTTAATGGGGTATGTGAATTTGGAGGGGTGGACTCACGGCTTTAGGATCGAAAAACAGGGGATTAGGCTTTTTGATTGGGTTTGCTTGAGTAAGGCTTTGAAGGTTGTTTTCTGGGGTGGAGGATGAGAGTAACAAGTAAGTTAGAAGATGAGCATGGTTGTAGGCAGAATTTTGGAGAGATTAGGCCATGGTTTTTTTTTGGTTTTTTCCGTTCTTCTTCCTCTGGAGCCGATCGGTATATATAGGCGTAAGAAACGAATTTGGTCTCCAAGTATTCTTGCTACCCACTCAAAGCAATGATGCCTATGATGTAGCCTTTTCCTCTTACAAGAAATCATCATGGAGATGGAGAACCGATTGTCAACATTTTGAGCTGCTGGGCATTTTGTAGAGAGTCAGTTGATGTATGACAGTGTTGTACGGCACTGAAACTGTATCGTGCGGTACACCCACTGTGCCGTGCGACACACTTCCACCGCCAATGTCCAAAAAGAATGTCGTGTGTCACTGATGAAGCACCGTACGTGAGAGATGAGTGCTGTGCGGCACTGTTGACTTCGTTGACTTGAAGAGTATCATTCCGAGAGGTTTCCCAAGCATTTCTTTTCATCATCAGGGATAAAAAAAGTGTGCGAGAGTCTCATTTTGGGTTGTCTAGAGCTGTTTAATCATGTTTCTGTTTAAATTCATGATATTGTGCATCTTCATCACCCACTCGTAACCTAGCTCTTGGACTCGAGAAATCTCATTTAACAGACCAGTGAGACATTTTTTAATACCAAGGGCAAAAGAGTCATTTTATAAACTGGTTATCGAGTGCGGTCCTTAAACCCGGGTGGCGACTCCCGTTCATTGATTGAAATCGTTTTCCTAAACCATTTTGTGAAATTCTGACGGGGTGTCCACAGTCATATTCAAAGAGTCTGAAATGCTTAAGTCACATAAGAACGAAGACTCCAAAGAAAGCAGCAAAGCATATGGTGATTCGTAGAAGGTGGAGTTAACTCCAGTCCCAACAGATGGAGATGATGGACAAAGTGAGGTTGATGATGGTCCAGTCACAACCCCTCCACCTGAATCCATTGCAGAAAGAAGGCCAAGAAGAGAGATCAGACAACCAACATCATATGCAGGCTATGTGACATATGCACTACCAGCAGTTGGGGAGGATATCCAAACCACTTACAAAGCAGCCATGCAATCCAGTGAAAGGATTGAGTGGTCGACAACCATGGGTGAGGAGATGCAGTCTTTTTACAAGAATTTGACATGGGAGCTTGTGCCGTTTCCCAAAGGCAAGAAGTCAATCGATTGTAAGTGGGTTTTCACCAAGAAGGATGATCAGACCGCCAAAGATGGAGTGCGAGTCAAAGCTAGATTGGTTGCGAAGGGCTATGCTCAAACTAAGGGAATTGATTACAATGAGGTATTCTCTCCAGTTGTGAAGCATTCGACCATTCGTATTTTGCTAGCCTTGGTTGCACAAAACAATTTGGAGTTAGCTCAACTCGATGTGAAGACGACGTTTCTACATGGTGATTTGGAGGAAGAGATCTTTATGTCTCAACCTGATGGTTTCAAGCAAGCTGAGAAAGAAAAGATGGTCTGTTATTTGAGGAAGTCTCTCTATGGTTTGAAGCAGTCACCTCGGCAATTGATAAGAACTACACACGTAGTCATTTTGACCATTGTGTGTATTTTTGGAAACTTGCACATAGTTCCTTCATTTATTTGCTTTTGTATGTTGATGATATGCTAGTAGCATGCAAAAGCAAGGTGGAGATAAATAGGTTAAAAGCTCGGTTGAGCCATGAGTTTGAGATGAAGGACTTGGGAGAAGCACGGAGGATTTTGGGGATGGAAATCATTAGAGATAGGGTGAAAGGCACAGTTCACCTTACTCAGAAGGCATATTTGTAGCAGGTACTACAGCGTCTTGGTATGGAGAAAAGCGCGAAGCCGGTAACTACTCCGCTGGCCCCACATTTCAAGCATAGTGTAGCATTGTCTCTCAGCTCTGACAAGGATCGTGAGTTTATGGCTCAGGTTGCTTATGCAAGTCTTATTGGAAGCCTTATGTATGCTATGGTGTGTACTCGGCCTGATATCTCCCAGGCCGTCAGTATGGTTAGTCGATATATGCATGACCCAGGGAAGACACATTGGCAGGCGGCTAGATGGATTTTGCGGTATATTCTGCGAACCGCAGATCATGGTTTGAAGTTCGAGAGAAGCGATGTTTCTAATAGCCTTGTTGTTGGCTATGTTGATTCAGATTACGCTGGTGATTTGGATAAGCGATGAACCAATACTAGTTATGTCTTTACGATGGCTGGAGGACCAGTAAGTTGGCGATCTACTTTGCAGTCGACAGTTGCACTATCCGCAATGGAGGCCGAATATATGGCTGTTACCGAAGCCATTGAGGAGGCCATATGGTTACATGGGTTGGTGGCAGATCTTGGTGTTGAGCAAGAAAAGGTCACCATCTATTGTGACAATCAGAGTGCAATCCACTTGGAGAAAAATCAGGTGCATCACTCTCGTACGAAGGACATCAATGTTTGTTTCCATTTTATTTGTGAGATTTTGCAAGAAGGAGACATCTTGCTTCAAAAGATTGGTATTGCCGATAATCCGAGGATATGATGACTAAGGTCGTCACTGGGGTCAAGTTCCAACATTGCTTGGACTTGGTCCATCTCTCGCAGTGTTGAGCACCTTCGGGTGCATGGCGCCTTAGGGCGCATTGCAGGTAGCATTGATTTGTGGTGGGGGAGAATTGTTGCCAAGGTGGAGATTGTTGAAGATAGGGTCTGCAGCAGCCCTCATTCTCCATGTGCTAAATCTTCAAGATTGGCTCCAATTTAATGCAAGCCTTTTTTGTAGACTTTCCAGGATCTCATACACACCCAAGTTCAAGCGTGAAGAACAAATAGGGGCTGATTTTCCAGCCTATAAATGCTACCCATGTCTACCTTGATTTTGTATCAGAGAGAGTAGCAATTGAGAGGGGTTTACACTTTGGGTTTTGGGAGGAATCTCCTCCATTATAGTGAAATCCGCTGCCTGTGGAGTAGGTGATTTGCTGAACCACGTAAAATATTGTCTCTCAGTATTTGTTTGAGGTGTGTGTCGTGTTCTGAGCGTTGCTTTTTCTTAACAAGTGGGATGACATTTCTCATCCAAATGTGTGTGGGGTTGGTCATGATATTTCTTTATCTTCCAACCGAGAGGGTGTCCATTTTTAGAACAAATAGGGGCTGATTTTCCAGCCTATAAATGCTACCCATGTCAAACTTGATTTTGTATTAGAGAGAGCAGCAATTGAGAGGGGTTTACACTTTGGGTTTTGGGAGGAATCTACTCCATTATAGTGAAATCCGCTGCCTGTGGAGTAGGTGATTTGCTGAACCACGTAAAATATTGTCTCTCTGTGTTTGTTTGAGGTGTGTGTTGTGTTCTGAGCGTTGCTTTTTCTTAACAAGTGGGATGACATTTCTCATCCAAATGTGTGTGGGGTTGGTCGTGATATTGTTGGGTTTTTTTCAAAATAAATAAGTTATTATTTTGGACATTTTTAAAATATTCCTGTTCCTATATTTAGTCTCTTTTATTTGTAGAGAGTTGCAACTTTTTGTCTTTAAGAGTTGTGTTGGCTTGTTTGTCGAGAGAAGTGACTTCTAGTTTGTAATACTAAACGTTGTGTCTATTAGTTGTACACTAGTTAGATGTGGTTATTGAAACCAAAAGGTGTGCCTTTTGCATGTTATAATATAAAAAAGGGACGTGACTATTTGTCCCCATTAATTAAGGGGGTGTTCTTGTATCAATTTGAGAAGCACCGAATGGGTGCTTTCTCTTATATGGCTGTGTATAAATTGATAAAGCACTGAATGGGCGCATTGTTTAATGGCCTTGGTTAATCTAAAAGGTGCCTCTTAGAAGGGTTGCTGTTTGGTGACCGAATGGTTACAATATATTTTATAAAGAATTGTTATAGGGTCCATTATAGCTTTTTGTAACACCTCTAGTCCACCTAATGTTTTCATAACATCTCTAATCCACCAAACCACTTTTTTTATTCTCTTAGGTCCATTCTAATTTTTTACTAGACAAATGTACCCTTACATTAAATTTAATACATAATATACATTTACCGGAAAAGTCTGCCGGCGCCGGAAAGTCTGCCGGAAAAGTCGCCGGGAAATTGGACTTCGCCGGAAAAGTCGCCGGAAAATTGGACTTCGCCGGAAAATTGACCGGCGCAGATGTGGTTATCTAGAATCGCAAGAGGTGGTTATCTGGACACACAAGATGTGGTTATCTTGATTCGCAAGAGGTGGTTATCTGTACTCATAAGATGTGGTTATTTGAGCATATTTTTGTTTAAAAAACTTACTTGGGATCAAGTCCTCAACCACCCAAGCACTACAAGGTAGCAGCACAAACCCATAAGATGTGATTATCTGGACCCTATAGTGGACCTCCCAAAAATTGAATAAAACAAAAACACCACTTTTTCAAAATGGAGATGGTTATTGTTAGTAATCGACATTTAATCAACGGGTATCTGTAATCTTAACGTGGGGAGATTAATAAGTATTTAATAACGTGGAGCTCGAAATATAATCGAGATAAAGATGGGAGTGCAATTATAATTCTTTAGTGGTGTGAATTATAATTTGTGAAATAAGAATAGAATCCGGGTGGGATTAGGTTTTCTTATTTACACAAGGAGCCCAGATTTATTTCTCCTCAGGTCCCTGCTCTAGCCCTATAAATATATCGTTATGTTCTCTAGGTCACACAACAGTCATTCAGAAAATTGGAATAGAGGCTGTGAGAGAGAACAAAGAGATCACGTAGAAGTCCACACTTGGCTACATGATCGAGATATAAGGGAATATGGCAGAAGATCATGAGGTACTGTCGAGCAAAGCTTGTTGCCTACAGTAATTGGGTCTGTCAAGTTCTAAAATAAACAAGTCAACCAGCGTTCGTGTCTACGGATGAGAGGTAAAACCCTAATTCCGCCTTGTAGGGTTTGTGTTTATGTTTGTTGTTTAATCTGTAGGCATAATTACTGGGTTCTGGGATTCGTTTCCCAACAGTGGTATCAGAGCAGGCTGTAATCATGCGTATGGATTGAACAAGCCATGTTGTCCGTAGAACATAGATATAGAACTGTGCTAACCGTTGTTTTGCAGAGTTCTAATTTGTTCTAACGTCTGTTTTGCAGAATCGATTATCCCACTATTATGGTCACGCATGTTTTTGATTGTGTGATTGGATCCCACGCTTTGTAATTGTTTTATGCGTGGTTACTATTACTGTTTTTTGATTACAAGTTTAGATTTGTAATCTGTAATAGTAGTATGTGGGAGGCATAAGTTTTTGATGTAATCTTCGTTTCTTCAGTTGTATCGTTTTAGATATATAGATCTGTTGTAAGATTACAGATTCTGTAATGGGGCATACGATACGGAGAAAACAATCTTTTTTGACAAGAAGATAAGTTTTGTCAAGAAAAAAGAGTGTTTGGCTCGCAGCAGAATTTTTCCAGATTTTTAGGGTCTGATTGCAAGGCTGTTTTGACCCAGTAAACATCGGAATTGGAAATTCTGTTCTTCACAGAAGTTGTAGATAATTGAATTTCGAATCCAACCCAATTGGAATCAGTTCAATTGGAGTTCGGATGAGGGAGAAAAGTCCAAAATACTGAAGGCTGTGCAGTTTACTCGGGAAAAATTTCAGATCCGATTTTTCTTGCCTAAGTATGGTTGGATTTTGGTTTCCTTGATTGATTCAAAATATCTAAGTCTTCAACACATGTATTGTTCAAGGATTTCAAGTTTGGAAAGGATTCTTTACTGCTTGATGATTTCAAGACTCGAAGGATTCCTGACTGCTTAAGGATTTCAAGACTAGAAGGATTCCTTATTGCTCAAGGATTGCAACTTTGACCATAATAGTTGGGATACATATTATTTATGTTTCCTTTTTATGAATGTTTGTATATTCATCTTGTTTGCATGTGTGATAGTTTACCATATTTGGACAACATGGTAATATTTGGTTTTTGACCTAGATCACGGTTTTGGCAAACATGTTAATTTTGATAACCCTCACAAAATTTTTAAATAACTAAGTGGGAGAGGGAGTTTATTTTGTATAAATCCCATGGTCTCCATTACTAGAATGTAGATGATATAATTAAGTTTTGTGTGTTGGTTTTAGTGCCTTCCTCCCCATCGGACGAAATTAATTATAGCATCATCGGTACTTACTTCCTTAGAGGATAGCTCCAAGATAATTGTTGTGTGGACTACTCCTCCATCTGGGGTAGTTCATTACGGAACAATGGATGTTGAAGTTAAGTAATGGTATACACTTAGCTATAAATAACAAGTATCCTCTCCATCTGAGTCACTGCTTTTATTTATAGGACCGAAGCAAATTAGCTATTTAATTTTATTGGGCACGGTTTAGTTTCTAGATAGTAAAATTAAAAGGTTGTGCCTATCTACACGAATGATGAAGAGTAGTGGACCTACTCATCGAGGCATACTCTTCACGGTGTGTAGGGTTGCTAATGTTTTTCTTTTAATAGACTGGTTGAGGGAACCAATTTAACAGAAATACAAAAAGTTTTATTGCCCTTCATAATTGTTGTTATGTGATTCTCAGATTCAAAAAATGGACTCTTTCAATCCACTTGATGACATTGTCAAACAAATTTACTAGTCTTAATTATATTGACTAGAAAAGGATCTGGATATTGTGTCGACTGCTTAGGGGACCAAATTTGTGTTCTCTGAGGTGTGCTCTATCAAACCCACTGAAATTGCAACATAACCTGAAATCCGGTATATAAGGATTGAGTTACAACTGATGAGATGGTGCGGTGTTACATTTTAGCTTCTATGTCGAATGTATTGCAACATCAGCATCAGTTTTTTTGGAAATTGCCTATGACATGATGCAGAACCTAAAATAAAGGTTTGGGGTGCGGCTAGGCAAGTTGTAATGTGGGATTTGGGGAATTAACCATTGGTGAAGGAACCCTAGTAAGGGGATTATGTTCTGAAGATAATAGGTCTTCTGAATGAACTAGAAATCCCAAGAGCTGAAATCAATGGGGAAACCCAGGTTGATATTGTGCTCCAGTTGCTTACCAAGTTTTTTCAGCAGTTCCGCCTGAATTACAATATGAACAAAATGCATTATTATTTGACGAAACTGCTGAAAGAGAGTTAAATTAGCCAAGGGTTTTTTTGGTTAATAAATAGACAACTGTGAGTGTAGTTGAAGAGGTTTCTACTTCTTAGCTGGAAGGCAACAAGAAGCAGGAAAAGGTTCAACAACAAGCTACGGTTCCTCAAACAGTTTATGAGCTCGGAGGTAGAGTGAAAAGCCTAACGGCAAGTGTTTTCACTATAAGCAGAAAGGACACTAGAAGAAGGTTATCCGAATTATCTCAATAAATTGAATAATCAAGGAAATTTTTTTTTCACTAGTAGTTGAATCATGTTTAGCGGTGTTATCTACCAGTACCTGGTGTGTAGATACGGGTGCCACTAATCATGTTTGCAATTCATTGCAAAGGTTCCAGGAAACCAAGAGACTTAGTGATGAAGAGATTTATCTACATATGGGAAGTGCTACAAAAGTAGCAGCAGTTGCAGTAGGCGTTTAATTTCAAGAGATTGTCTTTATGATCATTGAATTAGGAGAAACTTAGTTTCGGTTTCTAATTTGGTTGTAAATGGATATTTGGTTTATTTTTAATAACTCTGTGGTTATTAAGTTAAATAAACATTTTATCTGTTATGGTTCTTTAGATGACAATCTCTACGTTATTAATGATATCGTTCCTACAATGCAACTAAACGAATTGAATAACACTAATAGATTGCCATATAAGAGAAATGAGCCTTATAAGTTGAACCAAACGTATCTTTGGCACTTACGCCTAGGTCATATTAATCTAAACAGAATTTCTAGACTGGTTAGAAATGGATCTTTGGGTTCATTAGAAGTGGAGGCACTTCCAGTCTGTGAATCCTGTTTGGAAGGTAAAATGACCAAGATGCCCTTTTTCAGGAAAAAGGGAGAGCCAATGAAACATTGAAATTGGTTCACTTTGATCTGTGTGTACCTATGAACATCCGGTGTAGAGGTGATTTTGAGTATTTCAATACTTTTATTGATGATTACTCAAGATATGGTTACATGTATTTGATACACCGTAAGTCTGAATGCTTTGAGAAATTCAAGGAGCATAGACCGGAAACGGGAAAGCGTCTGGATAAATGTATCAAGACACTGCGATCTCATCGTGGTAGCGAATACCTCTTGGAAGTATTTAGGAGATAGTGGCAGCAGAAGGGATTACATCCCAGTTGTCTGCGCTAGGTATGCCACTACATAATGGTGTAGCAGAAAGAAGGAAAAAACTCTTATGGATTTGGTGAGATCAGTGATGACTTATTCAAATTTACTAAATTCGTTGTGGGGACATGCACTATAAACAATAGCGTACATTCTAAACTTGGTACCATTTAAGCTAGTACCAACTGCACCCACAGAACTGTGGACTGGGAGCAAAACTAGTCTATGGCATGTTCAGAATTGGGGTAGTCCAGCACAGATGCTGAAAGGGAAAGCAGATAAATTGGAATCAAGGACAAATGTTTGTTTGTTTTGGTGGGGTACCCTAGAGGAACGAAAGTTGCTCTATTTTATAGTCCTAAGGATCATAAGGTCATTGTTAGCACCAATGCTTGATACTTAGAAGAAGACTATGTCATAGATCATAAGCCCAATAGTTAGATTATTCTAGAAGTATTGAGAAAATATAGACCGGCACAAACTTCTTCAGCACCAATAGTACAAGAGGCTACATCATATGAAATTGTTGTTAACACACCAGTACCTTGTCGTAGTGGGAGGGTTATTGTTTCACCCAATCGGTATACGTTGTTGGGAGAATCTTGTGATTTGATCCCTGATGAACAACATGCTGATCCCTTTAACTACAATGAGGCATTACAAGATAAAGATGCGGAACTTTGGCAAAAGGCTATGAATTCAGAGATGGAGTCTATGTACTCAAATCAAGTCTGAGATCTTATAGAACCACCCGAAGGGATAAAACCCGTCGGATGCAAGTGGATTTATAAGAAGAAGAGAGGAGCGGACGGGAAGGTTGAAACCTATAAAGCTAGGCTTGTTGCGAAAGGTTATACTCAAAACGAAGGGATCGATTATGAGGAAACGTTTTCGCCGGTAGCCATGCTTAAGTCCATCCGGATTCTCTTATCCATTGCGGCTCATCTCGATTATGAGATTTGGCAAATGGATGTGAAGACTGCGTTCCTTAATGGCAATCTGGATGAACGCATCTACATGATGCAACCAGATGGATCCATAGCAAAAGGTCATGAGCACATGTTGTGCAAGCTTAAGAAGTCTATTTATGGACTTAAGCAAGCATCTAGGTCTTGGAACATCCGTTTTGATCAAGCAATCAAGTCTTTTGATTTTGATTAGTGTCCGGATAAGTCGTGTGTGTACAAGAAGCGCAATGGAAATGTGGTGGTGTTTGTATTGCTATATGTGGATGATATCTTGCTCATCGGAAACGATGTCGGAGTGTTATCTTTGGTATGGTTGTGGTTATCCAGCCAGTTCGATATGAAGGATTTAGGAGTAGCCGGTCACATCCTTGGGATTAAATTTTTGCGAGATCAAGCAAAGGATGTTGGGCTTCTCAAGCTTCCTATATCGATGCGATCCTTACCCGTTTTAGCATGCAGGATTCCGAGAAAGGATTGCTTCCTTTCAGATACGGAGTCAATCTATCCAAGGATCAGTGTCTTAAGACATCTGAGGAGATGGAGAAAATGAAAGGAGTTCCTAATGCTTCAGCAATAGGAAGCCTCATGTATGCTATGCTGTGAAGTAGACTTGGTATTTGCTTTGCTGTCGGCATAGTTAGCAGATTTTAGTCTAACCCTAGACAAGAAGATTGGACTGATATAAAATGTATACTCAAGTATCTGAAAAGAACTAAGGATTATACGTTGGTGTACCAGTCAGACAGTCTAGTGCCTTGTGGGTACGCAGATTAAGACTTTATGTTATATAAGAGTTCCAGATAGTCAACATCGAGATATGTGTTTTCCCTAAGAGGTAGAGCCATGAGTTGGTGGAGTATCTAGTGATCGTGTATTATAGATTCCACCATGGAGGTCGAGTATGTGGCAGTTTTTGAAATAGCCAAGAAGTCGTTTGGCTCAAGACCTTCTTGATGGATCTAGAAGTGGTACTTTCGATACAATCAGCAATTTCAATCTATTGTGACAATAGTAGTGCAGTTGCTAACTCGAAGGAGCCAAAGATTCAAAAGAAGGGAAAACACATCGAGTGTAAGTATCACCTGATTCGAGCGATCGTATAGAAAGGTGATGTAGCTGTGACCAAGTTTGCATCAACAAACAACCTAGCAGATCCTTTTACAAATGGCTTACATGCCAAGACTTTTGATAGTCAAGTAAATGGCATGGAAGTGAGATGCGTGGTAGCATGGTTTTGAGTCTAAGTGGGAGATTGTTAGAAACTAATACTAAAAGCCATGCTTTTATGTAATGGATTAATATTTAATTAGTTAATTATTAATCAGTTTTATCCCTTTTTGATGAGAATCTATTATGGGCAATGTTTGCATGATATAATTGTATGTTGTGCATGTGTCTTTTATTCTATATAGTAGATGATCCAGTGTGTAGAGTACGGCTTACACACAGAAGATTGGATCATCGGTTCTTGTGGAATATAAGTTTTGGTTCACAATCTTAGATGGAATTTGACACACCATCAGTTGGATTGTAGTACAATGTTTTAGTAGGTTTGTCTTGACTACAGGGAACGGTTCTAGTTCCGACTCATTGTGCTAGTACATTTTTGTGTGTATTGAACAGGACCATTTAAGGTAATTGTCTTAGTACTAACATTTCAAGACATTTAGAACCTTATAGTTATTAAGAATACTTATGCTCTTAATCTGGATATAATTAATACATATATACATTTAATGTTATTGACTTTGATTCATTATAAAGTGAGATCTTTTTTCACGGTCAATAGCCTTGGTGAGTTGGGTCACGACATTATATGCATGAAATATATGGATATTAATTATTGATAGAATCCACGTCTCGTTAGAGATTGATGATACCCCCTTGAGTAAACTTATAAGTTTCGGTTATGTCAAACCCTGCAGGTGGATATTTGTATCCGACATATCGAATAAGTTAAGTGGCTAGTCTCAAGGTGTTTTATAAGATGTTGATTAGTGGGAGATTGTTAGTAATCGACATTTAATCAACGGGTATCTGTAATCTTAACGTGGGGAGATTAATAAGTATTTAATAACGTGGAGCTCGAAATATAATCGAGATAAAGATGGGAGTGCAATTATAATTCTTTAGTGGTGTGAATTATAATTTGTGAAATAAGAATAGAATCCGGGTGGGATTAGGTTTTCTTATTTACACAAGGAGCCCAGATTTATTTCTCCTCAGGTCCCTGCTCTAGCCCTATAAATATATCGTTATGTTCTCTAGGTCACACAACAGTCATTCAGAAAATTGGAATAGAGGCTGTGAGAGAGAACAAAGAGATCACGTAGAAGTCCACACTTGGCTACATGATCGAGATATAAGGGAATATGGCAGAAGATCATGAGGTACTGTCGAGCAAAGCTTGTTGCCTACAGTAATTAGGTCTGTCAAGTTCTAAAATAAACAAGTCAACCAGCGTTCGTGTCTACGGATGAGAGGTGGAGTGGGT